>BRZM01001743.1:0-25105 GCA_033238685.1 Lates japonicus | reverse complement strand
TGTGGCTTAATTTTAACACCTCTTGCCTCACTGTATGCTGTGGCAGCAAAGTGGGAAAACACTGAGGGAAAAAAGTTACAGTTTAATAAGTCAACTACAACCCGTTATCACAAATTACCCCCTGGAAGTGGTTTAATCCTATAGTTAAATCCCATAGTTTTTGATATTTCACGTCTTTATTAAGAGAAACACAAGAGAGATTTATTAATAGAGATATTGAGGCATATCATGTCATACCTTTCTTTCTGTCTGTTTTAACTGCTAACTGTCTAATAAAGTCAATATGCTACATTCCTTCTCCCTAGTGCTGTGCTGTGGCCTTCATTGAGAAGCTGGATGGTCAGTCTCTGAACCTGAGCTCTGAGGAGTTTGAGCTCTACATGTCAGGCCAGGCGTCTCCCCACTGGCCACAGGCCACTGGGGCCTCCTCCTGCTCCCCAGGCAACGCAGCTCTCAATCAGGTCCACAAACGACTGGACCTGCTAACAGGGCTCGGTGAAAGGCAGGAGCGTGTCATGGAGAAGGCTCGCCAACTGGAGAGCGACCTCATCGACTGGACAGACGAAGTGGAACAGAAAGTGCAGAGCGTCCTGGAGAGCTTTCCACCAGAGACACAAAACCCTACTGCAACCACAGCTAGTGGGACAACGTCCGCAGCATCATCAGCAATTGACTCTGATAACATTGAAAATGAGCTCCTGCCTCCACCACTGCAGCCACAAGTGTTTGCTGGTTGATGTGTAGAGCTCTGCTCTAAAAGAAATCTAGAGGCTTTATTCCACCCTCCCCCTTTTCCCCGCTGTTACACTTTGTTGTTCATATGGACATACAGCTGCCATTTGATATGGATCCCATCACCACTCCAGACATCTTGATTCCATCCATCCGTTGTCCTGGAGGAACTGAAAAAACACTGAAAAGTAATTAAACAATTGTTAACAGAATAGTTTGGCATTTGGGGAAGTGCACTTATTAGCTTTCTTGCAGAGAGTCTGTCTCATGTCTGTGCGGTAAAAAGTCACAACATCCACCTACAGACACCTGCTCAACTTATCACTTCTCGCTTGTTTAGTTTGTACTACAAGCGAGTGTAAAGATGACAGTTTATTTTGCTTTTTGTGTGGATTTGTGAGGTAGAGGCGTACAGGTGCTAGTAGGTGATTTTTTTTAAACCTGTGGACTCTTTATGCTAAGCTAAGCTAGCCGTCTCCTGGCTCCAGCTTCATATTTAACGGACAGACATGAGAGCGCCATTAGTCTCCTCATCTAACTCTCAGCAAGCATTTCCCAAAAAATGTCAAACTATTCCTTTAACATCAGGTAACAGGTGGAGTTGCAGAGGCCAAGTACACTCTGAGCATCTGGTCCTGGATCTGTGGTAAACCCCCGATGTTCTGCATCTATTACAGTTGCAGTGCAGTTTCAGGACAAGCAGAGCTGTACTTGCATCCATAACCCAGCCGTGTCCTTTGGTGTCCCCAGGCTATTAATCCCCCTCCAGTGTGCTCTGACTGTTGCTTCCTCTTAGTGGGGTTTGCAGGGAAACCTTCCACAGAGTGTCATCCGGGAGGTGTCCTGACCACCTCAACTGGCTCTGACTCCACTCCAAGCTCTTCCCAAACATCTGAGTTAGTCACCCACAGTGGCATCCTCAGTACCTCAGTACTTCTTCATCCTTGTTATTGTTGTTAAATTTGTGCAGACAGGATAAATGGTTGGATGTGATTTTTAAACATGTTTCTGTTATTATTCACAACTTTCCAGAGGAAAGGATTTTATCATTATGTTGTGATGTGTCCATGTGTAGATTGTTAAGTGGAGGCTGGAATTTGACACATAGAGCCCTACTGCCTACTGAGTGACATCCAATAATATAACAGTGAAATTCAATTCAGTGAAATATGTTTTTCGGAAAGGAAATGGAAATCTGAATGATTCGCAACTTAACTTCCCCTCACTAAAATAACCCCCCAGCTCATGCTTGTGATCTCTGCTCTATTTGCTGTGTGTTTCCCTGTCCCGTGGAGAAATTTCCTCAGAGAAAAGAGTATTTGCGCTTGTAGTGGTTGTGCATGCGGGCTTGTGTGGGTGAGTGGGTGTTGCATGGACATGTTCCGTTAATGTCGGTAAATCATAAAGTCCTCCCGCCGCGTCTGTGGATGTATGTTGTAGTCTCACTCCAGTCATGAGCTGGATGTATAGAAGTGATTTTATTTTTCTATAGAGTGGCAGATATCAATTCTTCTGGATGCAATAGGAGACATTAATCCTGTAATATTTACAGTAGTACTCTTATAAAAGAAAATAGTTTGAAGACATGCAACATTAAGTCTAATGGTTGAAGAGTAAAATGTTCATCTGTTCACCTGTCTTCTCAAGATGGTGTCCTAAGCATGTCCCATTAGAAAAATATAAATCTGTTTTTAAGTTACTTATATTATTATTTTGCACTGTCAGAGCTGTTGGATTAACTAACAAGGCAAAGATGATGCTGGATCCCCATAAACTCAAGACATTAAAACTCCTGATCCCTGTTGTACTAGTGCAGAAAATTTTATATTAGCACTTTTCTTCTGTTTGATTTTAAAGCTCTTAACTCAGAAATACATTGAATGAAGGAAGTAGTTGTTACAGTCAGTTGAAAAGATAACCGGTGAAAACAATGATGTGGGCTGTTGCCACACAGATGTTTTTTAACTGTGTCTTTATGTGTATGTAGCAGTCATGAAATGTTAAGGAGAAAAATGTAAAAGACACATTATTTTTCTTTGCTTATTAGGTAACGTTTCTTTACGTTGGTAGATCTGAATCATTTTTTAAGTTCGTGTTTGCAACAGTATAGTCAGTGTGCAGTTGCTTTCCAAGTTTAGTTTGAGAAGAAGCTTTTAATGCAAACAACAGCTTGAATAACTTCATATTGCACTGTATGCAGAAGCCATTTTTGAGGTATTTTAAAAAGTCTGAAACATCATCTTTGTAACCTTATAGGTTTGTTACTGTATCACATGGGAGAAAGTAACTTAATACTGTCTTTTATTTAAATGTAACTTATTGGGGCAGTATTAGTATATTTGCATCTATGGGTGTGTGATGATGATTAATAAAAATTGAAAATGCATGAGCGCTCATGCAGTTCCTGTTCATGTTGTTTCACATGACTGTCATGAGTTTGCAAGTTAGGATTAAATAAAGAGTCAACACTGAGAATTTTACTATTTGTACAGTTCTTTATAATATATATATACATATATATATACACACATATACACACACACACACACACACACACACACACATATATATATATATATATATATATATATGGAATTCCCCAGGGTCTGTTACTTTTTTTATATTTTGGAAACAGTCAATAGACATGCAGACTAACAGCTGGTGAAATTATTAAATCATTTCAGATTTGCTGTATAATCAAGAATAAAGACCTAAATTCAATCAAACTTTGTTAAGGGGAAACTGTTACAGCAGCACAAAAACTATTTTGAGAGGTAGGAAACATATTTAAAATAAAAAAGTACATCCAATAATACAACTCCAATAGTACAACTCCAAAAGCCTTATTGAGTTGGACTGCTTGTTACATTATTGAATTTATACTTAAGTATTAATGTTAACTGTAGTGGGCTTCAAACTAAGCATTTATTTAGTCCTTTTTCAACTCTGTAAAGTAGGATTTGTTCAGTTATTATATATATATATATATATATTATATAATAATTATATAATATATATTATTATATAATAATATATATTACTTTTTCCTCCTGAATGTGTGACTGTCAGGAGTCTTACTAAGGGCGTGCTACTTTTAGTTCCCCTTTGTTTTTCACTGGTTATAAAATTTCCAGAATTGACTAATTTTGCCTCTGATGGAGTTCAGGAAATTAAGAAAAACTGAAAGAAAAGTAGGTAACAAAAACAGAAAATACTGGATTGCCTCATCAATACTACTAACTTAGATGTAAGAAAAGATGATGATCCCTTGCTTAGTAATGCTGCTCTTTCTTTATCATTTTGCTGTTTTTACCTCCCATCAGTTTTCTTAGAGCCAAGCCCACAGTTCACCATAAAATAAGCAAATCAGAAATGAAAGGACAGGACAGCGTTTTTGGAAAAGGGGATATCCTGTTTAATGTGTCAAAGCTCAGAAAAAACATTTTCACTTCCCTCCTCATTGGAAATAAATGTGCTCCCCTTGGTCTCCGTTTCTTACAAACAGAGCAATCACAATGGACATGGCAATTTCTCTCCTTGGTGAGTTTTCTTCAGTTCATTAGCAATATCTCACAAATTTCACATTCTGTTTGGTAATATTTTTGCCTGATATAATTTGTAATTTATCCTTTAATATTTTCTATTTCAGTTCTTTCAATGCTAGTGCAACATGTAGTACCTGAGGGTGAGTACCAAATATTCTTATCATTAATTTCTAGATGTAGAACAACACATAAGCATGTTAACACTGGTAAGCGTATATACTGTGTCAGTAGAATCAGTATGTTAGTTTATTATTTCTGCTGAGCAGATGACATCAATGTGATTTTATGTATTTGAGTTGGACATTAACACTCAAACTCATAATCATTGATTCTTTTAGATTTTCCCCAACAAACCCATATGTGCTTGCCTCCATAGTTCCTACTGTGACCTCATTCAGAGCTGTAGTGGAGAAAGTGTCAGGGGACTCAAGGATCTTTTCTGGAGAGAGTGTCCGTCTGAGATGCAGCATTCCTGATGTCCACAGTTCCCGCTGGAATTACCAGTGGTTTAAGGGATCTGAGCGGCTACCGCAGTCTGAGGAGGTCTTCATTCTGTGGAAAGCCAGGGTTACTGACAGTGGGAAATTTTATTGCCAGGGAGTACGGGACACAGCGGTGGGAAACATATACACCCTCGAAAGTCTCCCTGTGGAGATCAATGTGGATGGTAAGATCTTGTTTATATGTATCATTGAAAACCTCCTTGATTTACATAACAGGCCCCCTTCCTTCTCTTTTCCTTACTTCCTGTTAACTTCAAAAATTGGGAAACTATTTCTGCCCTGAACTTATTTTAAGCAATGTATGATGCTTCCTGTGCATTTGTTTGTAGAAAATAAGATACTTTTGTACATTTTGGTCTTGCGGCACATCTCAAACACACTGTCTTATTGAGCTGAGTAACTTTCTTCTCTGTAATCTTTGTTTAGGAGGATGGGCTATCCTGCAAGTCCCACCTCATCCTGGCCTTGTCGGAGACTCCTTACAGGTTACCTGTCGTGTCCGAGGCAACCCCCCACTTCATGAGGTGATTCTGTACAAAGATGGTGTTGAAGTTATGACGCAAAAGGACGGTAACCCACATTTTCGTCTGGACAACTTGACCCTTAAGGAAAAAGGAATGTATTCTTGTCGGGCCTCCTGGGATACAGACAGACGTACCCGTTCTGTAATTTCAGTTGATGCTCCAGTGCAGGTCGTAGGTGAGTTTATATACTGGGTTGTGTATGCTGAGTCTGCTTGTCATTTCAGGTCACATGTAAAAAGAATAGTTAGCCATTGAACTCATTCACATTCTTGCCACGACTTAGACGAGAAGATCAATACCATTCTTGTACCTTTCCAGTCAATGTGTAGCTACAGCCAGCTTAATCTTAGTTTAACAAAAGGAGGAAACTTAGATAGCTCTGTCTGAGGGAATCAAAATCTGCCACCACCTTTAACTGTTCTTTGGTGTTGTGTGTGTTAATTAGCGAGCTTTAGAAGTGTTGATAGGATGATTTTGACAATTTTGTTACCTGTTTCCAGTCTTCAGGTTACAGCTACATACTGAATAGTACAGACATGGGAGTGGTAAAGGTCTTTCTAACTCTTGGCGAGAAAGCGTATAAGCAAGTTTCCCAGAATGTCAACTTGTCAGCCTAATTAAATTGTAACATACAACAGGGAAAATTTTCACTTTAAACTATTCCAATGTGTCAGTAATGTTTTCTCTTCTGTGATCTCAGAGCTTCTGTCGCAGCCGGTTTTGGAGATTGTTGCAGACAATAACCTGGTTTCAGCAAAGATGATGAAACTCATCTGTCACGTCCAATACAATGCCCACGCTCCTGCCCCTCCAATAAACTACTATTTCTACAAGAATAACAACCGACTGGGGACAGCAAAATCTGAGAATCACGATCTGGTCAGACGGACTCCAGGCTGGTACAGCTGCAGGGCCAAGGTGCCTCAGCTGGGCCTCTCCAGGTTTAGTGAGTCCAAAAGCTTTGGACAAGTGCCAGGTACTTAGAAGTAAATGTAACCTGCTGTGTGTCCTTTACTAAAAGTTTATGTAAATGCTTATCTTCTTCCTGAATTGTCAAATGTGTGAAAAATAGTGCAGCAGTGGCACAACTTCTGAGGTCACCTTGTCTCTGACCCAATAGGACCACAGCCAACGATGCCTACAGTTGTTCATCGACGAAACCTACAGCCTTTAGTTCCCTCAGTCTCGTTCCCAGCCCACTACCTGCCTCCTACAGCTGAGCCAACACCAGCCCAGCCCTCCCCTCAACAACCCACTGCAGCTCCTACTTTTATTCAGCCCACTGAAGCGCGTACTGAATCCTCAGTTCCTCCACCTTCACAGCCACCTCCAGGTGCTCTGCCATCTCTAGTCCAGTCTGTTAACCAAACAGCTACCCCTAACCCTAAGCCTTTATTTGAGGAAACTGATGATATGTCTGGAGACTCTGGTGACATGCCAGAGGAGTCTGGTGACATGTCTGCAAATTCCTCAGGCACTGTCATATACTGACAAGTTATTATGACTTCCACATCTCGTGACTTCCACATCTCTAACTATCTGATATTAATCAATACTGGGCTATTGTACTGCCATTGCACATGTTTTATATGATTTCATTGTGTAATATTAATTTTACAGATTACCAAGTATCAACTTCGTGATCTCACCTGTAGGAAACTAACTGGATCAGTAGTGCTGGATATAAAAACTAATGCCATATTGGTTAAAGCAAATAAAGCAGTCCATAAATGATATGTGCTACTGGATTTTATTTTCACTGAACACGCTCTCTTTATACAATGCCACTGTACAGCAATACTGCTTACATATCAGAAGTATTGGTATAATAACATGACAGTGGATATAATATTTTTTGAATGCAGAAAGGTAAGGACGTTCTTGCCAGATTTACATTACAAATAATACAGCTATAGGTCACAGTGGTATTCTCTGTATACTCAACACATATATGATTTATTTCTATGTCTCAGTTGGAAACAGATAGCCTAGGTCAGCTAGAAAAGAAGGAGTGGTCAAAGTGTGAGAAAGAAACAGCGAAAGAGGAAGACATGGATAATATGGAATGAGAGGTCAAACAAGCTTTTCTGGGTCAAATAAGCTTTTTTGAGTGAGGCAGGGGTAACATGGTGTCACTGTGTTTAACAGAGAGCCTGACTGAAAGTAGACTATCAATAAATACTTAAGATTTATGGGTTTAAAGGAGTAAAAACTGAGCATATAATTTAACAACACTGTGCAGGGTTTACAGTTGAATTAAAATGAAAGAAAAAACCTGCATACTGTCCTGCTCACTGCTAGCATATTTAGTAACAATGTTTTGGTGTACAAGTACATGAACAAGCATCACAACAGTGTCATACATGTACATTAACGCCAGGTTAATTATCATATGTTCATTATAAATTATCTTACTCGGAGCTCTATTGTTTTTGCTTTCTTTTTTATTTATTCTTAGATAATTTGCCAATCTGTATTTTATTTTTGATTATTTTATTTTTTTTTGCATCATCACTTATACTAATAAGGTGATGATGCAATGAACATGATCTTGTTATTGCCAGTCTTCACATATCCAGATTAGTGTACAGTACAGCCTTTGAGCAGGTCATAAGTAGTGAGTATAGTAGTGTAGCACCACCAGTATTTGGTCTTCTCTCAGATATAGTCAAGTTGGAACAGTACAGCAGAAGAAGAGTGTCAGCATCACTCTCGAGTATCAGGGCTTGTCTGAGTAAAGCAGAAACCCAGAGAAGATGCTGTCATCCTCACTGCTGGCGTATGCCCCGTTCCAGTCTCTGAGCGTCTCCATCCACACCTGATCACCCACCGCCAGCCGCAGCACCACCAGAGTGGACGCCTGGTCGATGTCTTGACCGTACAGAGAGTCCCGTGTCCTTACCCGTCGGGAACCGTTCACTACCAGCGTGGCTCGCAGTGGCTGATTGCGCACAGTGATGTGGAAGGAGAAGACATAAATGCCGGCATGGACGCAGGTGAAGCTGTTGGAGGTGACGTTGAAGTGATTCTCTTCGTTGTAGAAGACTTTGTCAAAGCGGATTGGGAAGCCAGAGGGAGGGAAGGACTTTCTTGGAGAGATGCCTACACTGAACGCTGAGCGTTTCAGGGGGATCGCTGACCCTTTAGCCCCTTTGAATCCACGAACGCCTCGCTCACCTCTCATCCCAGGGTAACCTCTGTCCCCTTTTGGCCCAGGCATCCCTCTTATTCCTTGTGGTCCCTGAGGCCCTCTCACCCCTGGTTCTCCTTGTGGTCCAGGTGCTCCTGGATCTCCTCGAACGCCTACGGGACCTGGGGAGCCATGCTTGCCATTCATTCCCGGAATGCCCATCCCTCCCTGGGATGCCCAGGAGACCAGGATCCCCTAGTTCACCTTTCTGTCCTCTCTCCCCGAATGTGCCACACTCCCCCTTATCCCCCTTGTGTCCCTTAGGACCTAACTCAACTGCTACTCCTGGAGGTCCAGCTGGCCCCTCTTTTCCTGGTTCCCCCTTCTCACCAGCAGTCCCATTCTGGCCAGGTTCCCCTTTTTCTCCACTATCACCCTTGAAACCTTGCAGCCCTATTTCACCTTTCTCACCTTTTGAACCAACATCACCTGCAAGGTGAGGGAAACTGTGTCAGAACGACAGGAGTCTGGCAACAATATAAAAGAATTCAACAAACGCCAGAACAAGTTTGCACCTTTTTGTCCTGGTTTCCCTGGGACTCCTGGTGGCCCTGCTGTCCCACTGTTTCCTCGGTCACCTCTATCCACTAAGAAATTGACATGACAAAGCAAATATTCGTGCTGTCCTACATACCCAATATGAATGTTGTTTTATCTAGGGCTAGAGGTGAAGAGGAATAATATATTTAATGGGCCAATGGGGCACAGACCCAGAGGCCTAAGGGGCCAAGGGGCCCAAAAGTCAGAGCCTTTGTTTAAAGTGATTGTTATATTTCTTGTTCAAAGTCATAGGTCTCAGGCAAATAGCGATAATTGTGAGTTCTCTTTTCTTTTTTGGCCCTTATTATTTAAAGAGTAACATAACTCCAGGCTGAAAACAGTGTTTCCTTTCTATCCCATTTCTAATCACACTCATCATCATTCTTGAGGTGGTCAGCAGTTATTAAGTTATTGAGGATTATATTTGTTATATTTTTGACTGTCACATAGTGTATACTGCACAGTGCACAGTTAGCTAATAAAACCTAAATTTAGTAGTGGCTGTAATATAATACAAGCAGAAAATAGAACTTGTCACCACCATGATGATTTCTTGTAATATTTTATAAGTATGTTGCGGTATTTTTATCTTATCTGTGGAGAGGAGTGGACCTGCTGGGTCAGAAAAGCCTGGATGATTATTCATTCTGCCTTATTCCCCACAGAACAAATACAGAATTTCAAGGTCTGTTTCATAAAATAGAAATTTGTAGGAACAATTGAGGTTAGGTGCTGGGGTTGGGGGCTTGTTGCCCTGAAAATATGTCGTGTTAATAAGCCGTGCCATTGTGTTAATAATGCCTCACCTTTGTCTCGCGCACAACCCAGGACCACTTTCACACCTGGTGGTCCTGGTAAACTCAACTGCCCCTCGGGAGCCCTGGTGATTTCAGATAGCTTAAAAATAAGAGGGTTTAAAATGCTGAAGCAAAACAACATTGCCGGTGCCTTTTATGACTGATATTATGCCTTCGAACCTCTGTCCTTTCGACCCCCTGGAACTCTCTCAGGGACAGCACTCACAGAAGTTGAAATAACACTCATTGTAATCCGGGGTGTAGTTCTCTGGGCCCGACACCAGGGAGCTCTGTATTCTCCAGTGTGGTACTGAGGGCTTATGACTTGAATGAGTGGTCCTTTCTCTGTGGTGGGCAGGGTGGGCTCCACAGGATTTGCTGGCCACTATCTTGGCCGGCTTGGGCATGCTGGTGGTCTGGGGCTGTGCACTGTGATCTGAGGATGGGCTTCTTAGTGTGCTGCTGGTGCTGACTGCAATGGCAGTGTGGCAGCACAGGACACCACAGTGAGTGTGGCTCCCAGCTTCACAGCCACAAAGGGTTGGACTGACGAGAATGATCTCATGGTTGACTGGGATCTGAGAACAGATGGTATACAAAGACAATTTTCTTCTGTTGCCCTGTGCAATTTTATTTTCCATCTACTTTGGTTTGAAGAAAAGAGGATACCAAATTAACACATACTGTTCCAGCAGTTTGGCGATACAGACAGCCAAGTATTGATTAATCACTGCTATCATCCTTCCATCTAACATTTTTTCATACATGTTTTCACTGTCTTTTTGACTGCTTTTGTTTGTTGCTCTGTTCTGCCAGATCTTTCCATTGCTAATCTCACATAGAACTACTGTTTCCCAGTGATGCAGCAGTTCTGTGAACACCCTTCAATCAAGCTCATTATGTCCAGCTTCTCGCACGGTGAATCAGTGAATTCAGCAGTGGGGTGTTGACCAGGCAACTGGGGCGAAAGCCTGCAGCATCTTGGTCACAATACCACATGACTGAGGGTTCGGTAATCTATATACCAACAGTGCGCGTAAACCAAGGTTTAGTAGGTTGCTGTCATGTTATGTAACTTTTCTGAGAACATATATATATATATATATATATATATGTATATATACAACAAACTTGATAAGACTCATGATTATGCCATAAAAGTGGTATAGTTTATCCTCTCTAACAGCGTCTTGCAAGCAGCACCAGAGATCCCATCTCTCTGATGTCTCTGCCAGGCTTGGTGAAAAAAGAACATCCCCACCAATGAGGTGTTTGCTGGAAGCTTGGGGGTCACAATCAACTACGGCGGGCTGGGCTGACCGCGAGAACCACTGTGCTGGCCCATTCTCTGTACCCTGTTGTGGCGAAAGGTGCTTTGTGACACAGGATGGCGCCCACAGGGCACTCGATCGCTGCGAGCTGGGCGGGGGCAAGGCGATGAGGGCAATGGGTCACCCGATATGAGGCATTCACTCCAACCAGCCTACCCAGGCTCTTCTGATTGAGACAAAAGCAACAAGAAGGGTTCTGTGACAGAGGCAGGAGCGCCTGTGACCTTTTTTTTCAAATGTGGGTTTGGCTGATTTTTACATGTAGCTGCAAAGCGGAAAGGTGCTGTTTTATTTGGGTCTTTTATTGCATAGTCCCATGCTGAGATAACACAAGCTGACCTGGATGACATTGTCTATAACAGGTAATTTGAAAATAACTTTACTACAAGATCTGCAAGTGCCACCAGGATAACAGGAAGCTCAGTATTTACAATCTGCACACAGACGCGGTGAACATCCAGAAAAGCTTTTAACCTAAAAACTGCAAATAATCTCACTCAACTTACAGTAACTAAACCTGAGCTTTTTGTCAAGGAACCAGCTGTCTCCTCAAATCAGTTTGGTTTTTAATGCCTGATCACTGTGACCGACTTTTGCACATGAGCCCCAGAGACTGCTGGCCTTCGTTTTGTAACATGATTCATATTATTGTTGGCTGGACAATGATTCGTTATGCGATTGTGCTGAATAGCATCGGGGTTTTTAGGTAGAAAGTGATTTTTGGTACCTGTCTGGTTGAAACTCTCGACTTGCCAGTGACAATGAATGTTTGAGCAGTGGACATGCTCGGTTGTCCAAGAACCTCACGTCCTCAGAGATCTATGACAACTATGGTGGTAGGAAGAAATGGTGGGAAACAGAGAGGGGGTGATAATGGTGAGATGAGGGAAACTTCTGAATAGGAGAAGATTGGTTATTTAAGCTTAATAATAATTTATTGGTGCATCTTCTCCTCTCGTACTTTTCTTTATCTGCTACCCCATTTACATGTTCTTCTTCTTCCTCCTTCCCAGCAACTCAAGTGAAGTGTCCTGACTTGCCCCTCCATAAAGACAAAGCAGATGGTGTAGATATGCAGCTGAGTCCTGAGAGGGGTTCCTTTGGGGTTCTCCATGCCGACCTCAACCCTCGTAAGTCTCTCAACTCAATTCAGACCACCACACAACAGCCAGCGGTCAGCTTACAGTGCCAACTGATACTGCAGAAGGTAGGCGCCCGGCACCTGTCCATTCATTTAACACTGGCTGTGCCTCGCCACTACATCCCACACACTATAGAGCAAGGATAAGGGAAGGTTAACACTCAGCAGGTGCAGCCAAGCAGAGGGACCAAGATGACTTGGGTGGATGGAGGTGTGTGCCCACATTAACCCTATTCATGTAAGGAGATCTTGAAACTGCTGTGAATATTGTAGGTGAGGTGAGATAATAAGACAGAGACTTGTTTGTGTGCAACACAGTGACCAGCCACTGTCTCTTTGATTATTGCCCTGCTGTTGCACACAGTGCTCACAGGCTTTCGGCAACCATGGACTGTTTTTTTCTTTACTATGGGATCTTATCAAAAGAAACTAGATCGGGGAGTAACTGCTAATGACTTTGGCAAAGAGATCTGCTGACGGTGAAGATACAGCTCATGTGGTCAGGCGGTACAAAAGCACTTTCTTCTGCCACTTTCTCTGACCAGGCCTCTGAAAGGTGTGGGGATTGGTTCCAATGCACAAGTTGATGGCCTTTTTCCTGAAAATTTGTATGTTCATGGTAAATATAACATTGTATTTACTGGTGGTTACTGGACGTTCAGAAGTGATCAGTTGATGTTGTGCAAACTAATATTGAATCGATGTGAGAGATCTTGTCGATTTTTTGAATCTTACTGATATTATTTTTGTGGTGCCATTAAAATGAACATTTGCATTTTATGCCTCCACACTATCGTAGCTAATGACCCGAAAACGTGTTTTCAGTTGTCCAACACCAAACCACCGACTAAAGCCGAGCAACCTTCATTTTCATACGGCATATTTAGATTTTGTTGGTTTTGGCGTTGCATTTATCCGGTTACATTGTCATGCTTTGTTCTCGAGTATTTTTTTTATTAATATATTAACCTCGTAAGGATTCACTGATATGACAGTGTGGGCGATTTTTCTTAACTACCACCAGTTTTCTTCAGGGCATTTTAAGTGTATAATAATTATTAATAAAAAATATTAATATAGTATAGTTTATGTGGTTTTTATTAAGTGTCTTTTTTTTTCTTTTTATATACGGTCTACGGTGACTTAAGTTCATTAAACCTGTTATTCGTTCGCCATTGTTGGTATTCTTTAACTGTCTCAGTGTGGGAAATCCTCATCATGTAGTAAATCACGGATGGGTTGGTCGCGGTGATGAAGCGGGACCTACGGTACGATCACCTGAAGTTCCCGGGGATGCTGTGGTCTTTTCCTCCGTCGCCCACAGGCGCCAGTGATGGACTGTTAAATAAATCGGTAAAAAGTATATTTGAGACATATACAGACCCCCTCCACCATGAGGCTGGCCAAGTTCTTTTCTTCAGGTGGAGCGCAAAGTATTTGGTTTCCTTTATAACCTCTGTGGGTGGGCGCAGGCAACGGCACCAATGGCTTACCATCAATGAAAGTTTGTTACCAATAATTGTGATTGATGGAACTACACTGTTAATTTTCTATTACTGCAAAAGAATGATAAAAAAGTGCAACAATTACAAAGTAAGCTAAATAAAATTTAAATGTGTTTAAGTTGTGCTGATTATTATTAATCTACAGTAATTTATACTTGTCTCCATACTGTTATGTTTATTAAGGCCATTGTCTTTTGACATCATTGCTTAAAATTTTCAGTAGTGACTAAAATTTAAATAAAATTATTGTGAGGGCCTTTCAAATCTTTCAAAGAAGTTTGACGAGCATAATATTTCTGTAAGGAAGTTTTGGTTTTTACAGCCTCCGTGATTTTTAACGCATGTGGGTATTAACGCATGCGCCTCGACTTATGAAATGACGTCGAACTTGCCGACATTGGCACACCATGGCGAGCCAGCTCGGTCGGGAGCGTCATGTGGGGGAATACGGTAAAACCCGAGGTTCGACGGAAACTGCCCTTGATGCAAAGTTTCTGAAGGATTACAGGGCACCGAGGACGATCGGGTCAATAACAGGAGGAGCTCGGAAGCATTGTTCAGAAAAGATACTTACTCTAATTTAGCTGCGGTTAGCGTGGCATTAATGTCATTGCCGGCGGGTGTTGACGCGTGTCCGGGCTCGGAGAAAGTTTGGCAAGAAATATTGTTTGTTTAAGTAAGATGTTTAACTTTACTGCGTTGTGAGCTTTTGCAACCTCCTGTTTTATTAATTAAGCCTATATTTAAATACAAATTCACAAGTGCAAAAAAAAAAAAAAGTCGGGAGTGGTTATTGGTGGGCTCGGGGACACAGTTCAGCTGCTGGCGTGGTTATGAGCGGTTAAATTCCAGAGAAAAATGCGTTTGGATAAACATTGTGGGCCTATTTCAACTGCTCAGCGGTCGACGGGCACCGGCGACGCATCACCGCGAAAAAGCCAATGCGCCAATGGCCAACAGAATGTGAAAACTGTTTTGTTGTATTTATTTATTTATTATAGGTGAATATAAACTGAAAGGGTTTATTGGTTAATTTATTCAATCGTGTTATTAATCTCACAACTCTGTAACAGCTGGCAATCAAACAAATGGAAAGAGGCCTACCTGGGTGGGGGTTGGTACGTCGCCCGCCACCAAGCAACTGCTAGGTAATAATTCACCTGAACATTTATTAGTCAAGGCATGTCTGCTAAGTGCTTTTAATGGGACATTATGCGCCACCACAGAACAACCTTTATATTACAGAGTAAAATCCTTTTAACCAGAAACATCCTTTATATATCTTTTCAGACTCACTAACAAACAACAATTTTTCCAAGCATAATGCAGAGCTGGATAACCACTGCCACAGTCTTTTGGTTTTTGTGTTATTGTGTGTTTTAAATAAAGTAGGCCTACCACACAGTAACAAGCAACACGATCGAATAGTGGTATTTAACGCTCTACATCTTAAATTCCTGTTTTAATCGAGTTTGTTAGGTAAGCATGATCACTGCTATTGGGTTTCGTTACTCTAGCACTTAATTTGCTCTGTTGATCGAAACCACCAGTCTAACGGCAAGGATGACATTGCACTATAAATGACACTGTTTTAAGATGTCTTAAACTTTGTGCAGAACTCTTTGGTACAGGTCATTTGAATAATATTCCACCGGATTTGTGCCTATTTTCCCACACCTCTCCAAAATACCACAGACACTGCAAAGTGGTTGAGCCAGGAGAGTACTTTTTGTTTGTTTTTAAATATGAGAACAATGCCCTCCTGGTAAAGGTGTTGAGGAAAAAAGATGTAAGGTGAGATCTCATCCTTTGAAAAACTCACCAAAAAGGTAGTGCCTATAAAGTAGCTAATACCAAGTTAGCATAGTGACATGTCATTGCTGTCCTTCAATGTTGGTTCTGTTAGGCTCATTAACTTTAATGTTTAGAGTAACCTGTTTATTTCAGACTTTTAAATATATCAAGTTTCCATAAGGGTCTGTATGCCTTTTCCATATAACTTACAGTGAAGAGATGAACTGATATGTTTTTCAGGGCTGATACGATAGATTATTAGTCAGGAGGCTGATAACCGATATTGAGAACCCGATATTCATTGCAGTAAAAGTGAAAATATTGGTAGTCAAAATTTTGAATACAAGCCAACACTTCGGTTTTAAATGCCTTTTAATATACTTGATGATAAACAACTTTTAGATTTGCGGGTCAACGGTATCTTATAAAGTTGACACGGAAATTTTAAATAATAAAGCTTCCTGGTTTTATAAAATCAACAAAACAAAGAAATAAAATTTGCACAAGAAATGTGGGTCTCCAAATCAATTAGTGGTCCCAATTGAGGCAACACCAATTTAATGATTGCAAAAGCAAGTGTTCGGTGTGTGTAAACACTCTGCAGGCACAACTTTCACTGCTGATTGGCTGTTACCTGTGCGATGACTCTGTTAATGGCAATAAGATAATTGCTATTGGGTGGGACAATGCTGGAGACAGTGGCGGCACAGACGTGGGCGTGGCTGCATCAGAGCCAAAATAACCCGCACCTGATTCGGTCTTATCGACCGGGTCAGATTTAAAAGGCAGATGCCCGACATCGTCAATGCCAAATATTGGCGCCAGATAATCAACCCGATACGATAATCGATCTAACTCCATATAACACAGATACTAAGAAATTGAATTTCAAGGCTTCAGGTAATTGTTGGTGGTTTGGGACTTTACTTATTCTATGCTTTTTTTTCTTTCCACAGGTAGATCTACGAACCAGTGAACTCTTTTCTTTTTATTCTTTGTGGTTTTGGATAAACGCTGCGCCTTTCTCTAAACAATCACACATACTTACGCACTGACTTTACATTCTCTCTCTCTGCTGTTGAAGATTGGTTGTCATGGCTGCTGTCATGACTGTTTGTCTGAACTGAAATGTTTTTTCCTGTATGTTTTATTATTGTTGCTTGGCTGCCATGTACCATGACTTTGTGCTGTGCTATGCTACTTTCAGTTTTTTTTTTTTTTTTGGCGCGACAACACCGTCGATCTAGCCAACATGGTTTTTCGCATCAGACGATATAGCCGCAATTGTTCACCGGTTAGGTCCAAAATAGCCACCCCTATTTGTTTGTCTCTTTGTTTCTCTATTTCCCTTTCTTTTTCCTCTCTGTTGAGCGAATAGCTGACCTTTTTAATTGTGTTGGGGAAGGATGGCCTCTAACACAGGTAAACATTAACAGTCTTTTGATGTTTGGATAGTGAGGTTATTTAGGGTGCAGAATGGTTGGAGGCTGTAGGAAAGTTATATTTTTGGCGGGCTTAAATAAGGTGGTAAGGAAAAGACTGGTTCTGGTTTAGTGGTGCGTTTGGAACTGCTGAGCTAGCGATTGTGTGACCAGGAATAGAAGGTTAAAATCTCTGAGGCTCTGGGCCGGATCACACAGGTTTATGTTCACTCAGGGCAGATGGTTTACTGGTCCTTAAATTTGAGACTGTTGACACAGTATATGCAAGGCAAGGGGTTTGTGTTACAATGATTTGGTGGAGCTGTAGTAGATGATAGGAGTGTAAGGGTTGCGTTACAATTCAGAAGTCTCTAATTTGGCCTGTTGGCTTGTTAATGAAAGGTGCTTTTGTCTTGGCTGTCATGATATATGTCTAGTTTTGATCAATATTTGATACTGCTGTTCTTTGTAGATAATCTGTCGGTGAGTACTGCTTATTTTATATATATATATATATTCTTAGGTGTGTATGCCTACTTATGGAATACTCTCCCCATATTGAGGCTGAACAATTGTAATCATTTTATAATATTGAGCTGCAATTGTTTTGCATATTGTTCAGTCTTACTCTAGATTTTGTTATATTTGTTTCTTTAGGCTATTAAAAAATCCATTAGGGGCTGTGTTTCTTTTCAGTGGTGGGTTTTCTTGCCAAATGCATCACCGCCTGGCTGCATTACACTATTCCAAGGCTTATCATTAATACTATTTATTTATTTAAAGTAGATAATATAAACCATGAATTTACTGTTAAGGAACAGGTTAACTTTTAATTAACTGCTGATGAGCAACTCTGTGCATCGAGTCGATCACGTGTTTGACTCTGTGTTTCTGGCGGCGTTAGGTCAGGTCAACAGCTGCATTTCAGGCCGATGGTTTGTCTGTCCAACTTATGAACAGCTGCATTCGGGCCGGGTGGTGTCGATCCAGCTTGTCCATTTTTTTAAAAAAAAATTCCTGGAGAATCTCCAAACAAGCTCCTGGTCGGATCTACAGTCGGTAATAGTAAGTGCTGTTTTCCTTATGTGCTGGGTTTTGGCAGCTGCCATACTCCAAGCAACAGCGAAATTCTATTTCAGCTTTTTCATCCATACTTCGCCCTGAAGTGAGAGTTTTTGTTTTTTGTAACTTGGCTGCCATGCCATAACTTCTTCTTTCCTTTCAACCTTCATCCTACAAGTACTCTGCGTCTTTGTTTGTTTTTTTTTTTTTTTTGTTTTTTGAACGCGTGCCATCTCTTCTCTATCCCTCACTGGTTTATCTTGGCATGGTGCCCATCTGATCTATCACTGGTTTATCCGTCCAATCCGAATGCCGACAGTCACATTAAGTGCGGTTTGCGTCTTTGTTTGTTTTTATTATTTTTGGGCATGGGTACCATCTCTTCTCTATCCCTCACTGGTTTATCTTGGCGCTGTACATCTACCGATCTATCCTTTCTCGTTAATCCATGCAACATCGTAATGGGTCTGTTCGGGGTATTTCCCCATTAGGTCTGTCCTAATTTTCCAAACATCCAAATAGGTTATTATGATTAGACTGGTCATCTGAACATCACATAGCTGTTTGGAAGGATCAATCTAATCCTTTAAAAATCTATAAATCTCGATTATGATTAGACTGATCATCTGAACGTCATAGCTGTTTAAATGATCAATCTAATCCTTTAAAAATCTAGTCTCAACATAACTGTTGTTCTCCCCCCCTGTAACTGCTATGCTGGTGATCTGAAATGATCAAATGTTAGGTCAGAGCTGGGCTGTAATGTGGTGTAAGTTAAGGTTAAGTCAGATAGCTCCCATCAGCCTGTTTTCAATTGTGTATTGGTGGTGCTTTGTCTTAGCTGCGGTACCTTGAAGCCTAAACTCTTTCTGTTTTTCCAACTTTTGGATGGCCACCGTGTCATCACTTGCAGCAGCATCTGTCTGCTTCTGTGTTTCTCTTTTGTGTGCGTTTGCAGAGTGTGGCTGCATTTCAGTCCATGCATTCAGAGTTTCCATTGTTTATATTTTCCTGGAGAACCAAACAAAAGCTCCTGGTGGATCTACAGTCAACACAAGTGTTTTGCTTGCCCGCTGCGCCATAACTACGTTCTCTCTCAGCCTTCATCCCACAGAAGAAGAGGATTGCGTCTGTTTTTTTTGTTTTTTGTTTTTTTTTTTTAATTATTTTTGGGCCGCCGTGCCATCTCTTCTCTATCCCTCACTGGTTTGTCTTGGCCGCCGTGCCCACCTACTGATCTATCCTTTCTCGTTCATCCATCCAACATGGCTGCACACCCAAGATGATGTCCATCCAAGATTTACGATTATCCGTTTGTTTACCCGTTAGTATAATCGGTTTCGTTTTTTTCCCTGGTGAATCTACAAACAAGTAAGTCCCATGTTTGTTTAATTATGGCCGCCGCGCCACCCCTTTCTTTCCTCTGTCTCTCACATGAGCGAGCACGCACACTGATTCTTACACACTCTATCCACTGTCTTTTTCCAATTATCCTGTTGTATATTGAAGGCCGCCGTGCCTGACACAAACACGCACACATGCACGCACACTGATACTTACACTTTGTCTTGTGTGTTGGTCTGTCTGTCTCTGTCTGTTTGTGTCTGACAGACTGACATTCAAATTAGCTTTAGCAGACTGTGTCTGTTTTGTGTGTTGGTCTGTCTGTCTCTGTCTGTTTGTGTCTGACAGACTGACATTCAATTTAGCTTTATTTTACTGTGTCTGGCAAACTGTCAGATTAGCTTTATTGGACAGCCGAACTTCAGATTGACTTTATTAGACTTACTGACTTTGTCTCTGTGTAACCAACTGACTATCAAGTTGTCTTTAGTAGACTCGGTGACCAACAGTCAAATTAGCTTTGTTGGACGTACTAATGGACTGTGACGAACTGACTAATCAGAAATCTATATTTAAAATTAACATTGACAGATATTTGGCAATGAATTCAAAATATGTAAATAACAATCCTATAATATAATAAAAGGTTTTGAATAACAATTATCTTCACTTGAACTAATGCCCATGCAGCACAGAAATGCCCAAAATGTATGTAAGAAATTAGTCTTGGCTTGTGCCATGACAATCTATTTTCATCTAATTGGCTTGGATCAGCTTTGGCACAACAACTTTTTCTTCCAGGTACATCTACAAAAGTAAGTATCTTTTTTTTTTTTTTTTTTTTCCTAAGTGCTATACAAAGGCAATTGAGCTTGCTTGAGGTTCTTGAAGACCTTTCATCTGAAAGGCTTTTTCAGTTCTGTCCAGTTGCCTTTGTCTAGCATTTAGAAACACCATGACTTGGATGGCTAACAATCCTAAAACAAGTAAGTATCATCCTTTTCACAACCATTTCACCATGTCTGTGTTGTCTTGGCCACTCCTATCTCTTTGTTGGGTTTGTCTATTTTTGCCAGGCTGTCTTTGTCCCTTTTCTGTCTGCATCTCTTTGTCTCTGTATGTCTCACGTTTTCTCTCCTTTTCACTCTTTCTCTGTCTTGATGAAGCCTTAGCATTATGTACTACCTAAACTTTAGGGTCCCATACACAGCCGATAAGAATATAAAGTCAGGCATTTTGATAGATGATTGATTGATCACTGGGGGGAAATTGAGGACTGCTTATTAGTTTCTTCTCTTTGCTTACTGTGTACGCTGACAGTTAGGTGATAGCCATCTCAGATCTTATCATTCATAGTTGGTAAATGCTGTTGATACTTATTCTCATTGCTCATGCTTGCTATGATTTGCACAGTGTAGTAGCTGTTAATGTTAAACAAATCATTGCCAGCTCCATAAGTGGGGTTTTACCTGGTTCCATTGTTCTATCTTCTGCTAGTGCAGGTACATGGTGTAAGTTGATTTAGATTAATTGGAGATCCTAAATGAGAATTTTATTCACTTCTATCAGTGTAGTTGTGTTGACAATCATCACTGCCCAAATTTTGATACCAAATTTATTTTTATTGTAATATACACTTAAATGGATTTTGAAATTAAAGGCTGTCTTGTTTTGCTCTGTCAAGTTTAATTCCAACTGGGGCCAAGTGCGACAACTTTTCACTTGAAGTAGGTCTGGCGTCGTTCAGTTTTGTATCCATATTTATATCCACGACACTGGGAGGCCTCCCAGCAGGGGAATTTTACCCCTGCAAAGCGTTACGCCACTAGACTATGGTCACATCAATTGCTGACGAGATGCACTGCAGTGTCAACTGACACAGGATAAATTGCGCAGTTTTATACGTACGTGGGATTGTCCTTTTTATTGCGTAGATACCTAACGGACAGTATCTTCTTCTCTGGGAAGGGAGTAAACTTGGCAGAGAGAGACAACTCAGATACCTCTGATAGGAAGAAGCTTCTGGACACCTGATTTGAGTGTATTTACTTAATTTTCAATCTACTATGAAAACAAAACTGATGTCAAGTGCACCAACTTGTCACCATATTTTATCATTTGCTCCTATTCTGTTACCTGGTATTGACATCTTGGATTAAAAACTTAATACTGTGGGCTGAAATCCAGAGAGGGTGTTAGTGTTTTCTTGAGGCAAACACATAGGTTGAATCAGAACTTAGTTTGTAATTAGGGCCAGATGCTGCAGGGAGAGCACTTATGGTAGATTAAGTATTGCCATTGTTGTTAATGTGGGAGGAGATATTTAGGAGACAGCTGTGGTAAATGAGCGATAGCTTGGCAGCAGAGTAAATTTCCATTGTGGAAGATTCTGATTTCTTTTGTCCTTTTACTGTAACTTTGTCAGCAACTTTGTCACTTGGATAGTGAAAACCTTGTACTCATCTATAGTGTTAGATTATTTTTGTCTTTACTTGACCAATTTGTCTATCATTGTCTTCTGCAGGTCCAAGACGCGTGGCTGGTAACCTGCTAAGATGACAGTGGGATTTGATGCGTCTGAACTACGTAGCCGGATGGTCGGATGGCATCTGAAACCCCCTCCCCTCACCACCAACATCAGCTAACGGTATCTGTGTTGCCAATTGTCTGTAACCTTCAAATTGACAACCTGATGGACACACTTCATGCCATAATTGGCCAGCTTGAAGTCATTCCGGATGAAGCAGCCCAGTGTCCTGGTTTGTTGCACTGAGACGCAGCTATCACCTACAGTTGTCTGAATCTTTCCCCTTCCTCCACAATTCTGTATCCACTCTAAAAGTCTCTCTGTCTGCATTAATTCTTGTTTGGCTTACGCCGTAGTCTCACTTCGTATGCTCAAGGTCTCTGTCTTCCATATGACTTTCCTTTATTCCCTTCGCTCTTGTCCACGTCTACCAAAGGGTGAATTTCAAATTGTAGCATTGTGTTTGGATTCTGTGCTGCCCATCGTCCGTGAATCAACACCCACCGAGATGCCTCACAAACAAGATGGTCAGCCCAGAGAGTCATTCGCATCAAAGCTATTCAACGTCCTGATTTGCTACAGAACTGCCATTCACTCAGCTGTCCAGACAAAGTTCCCTCAGCCTCAGTTCCTCCTCTCATCAACTTCATTTGGCCGCACATCAAACACCACCGCAGTTTTCTGTCTCTTTCATGCAGCTTTTCCAACATTCGTCCGCCAGCACATTCGCAAGGGGAGCAGTTTCATCTCGGCGTTATTATCGCGTTTGGCAAGATGTCGTTGCAGATCACTGGCAAAGCAGACACTTGAAATGCCAGACTCGATTGTCACCCGCCTCAGACCTCACCGATCCACGCGGTAAAGAGCGTTTTCTGCTGTGTTATGCGTCCACTGTAGAATGTGTCTGGAGTAAGCTCGCTGGTTATCAGCCGACTAAAATCAGGATCTCGTTCGGGTTTTGAAACTGCACAACACAGCAGACGCACCCAGCAGGGTCTATAGTTCACAAGCTACTTCACAGAGCTGATTTTTCAAACTCCCCCAAAACACCCAAGCCGCTCATCCAATACAAGCACAGCCTTATATCAAGAATCAGCAAACAAGGTCTAAATTTACAACAATTCCACTCACAGCACAGACTTCCTCAAGTATACAGAGAAGAGGGAAGGAGAAAGCCTTCCTTCTATGTGATAAGGAGTCGACTCCTTGTTTACCTTGGATTCTGAGATCTTGGAAACTTGTCCTGACATCTATCAACATTTGAGCAACTTTATAATATTTTCTCCAAATTGGCAATCACAACAAGGAATGAGCTAGGACGCCTTAACACTACAGAGTACAAGGTAAACAGAGTCGACTCGTATCACATAAGAAGGAAAGGCTTTTCTCCTTCCCCTCCTTCTCTGTATGTGAGGAAGTCTGTGCTGTGAGTAAAATTATTGTAAATTTAGACCTTGTTGCTGATTCTGTCCTACAGCTGTACTTGTAATGGATAGGCAACTTGGAGGTATTTTAGAAATTTGAAAAAAATCTAGCTCTATGAGTAAGCGTATAGACTATAGACCCCTACTGGGTTGCGTGCTGTGGTTGCGCAGTTTCCAAAACCAGACAAGGATCCCTCTGGTTTTTTGAATCAGCTGGCCGTGGTATGCTATTATGAGCTTACTCCAAGACACATTCTACAATTGGACATAACTTTAGCAAGAAAGCAAGCATATTTAACCTTACCACTTGTGGATGGTGGGAGTCTGAAGAATTTGGGTGTGTCAGGGTCTGGCATTTCAAATTGTCTGCTTTGCCAGTGGTCTACAGCGACATCTTGCCAAACACGTGAAAACAATGCCAAGTTAGGAAACTGCTCCCCTTGCAGATGTGACAACAGCAGCAGTTGAATGTTGGAAAGCTGCATGATGAGAAAAGGAGACCTGGGGAAAATGCAGTGGGATTGTTTGATGTGCAGCCAAATGAGAGTTGATGTAGAGAGAGGAACTTTGGGGAGGCTGCAGAATTGGAAGCTGAGGGGTAACTTTGTCTAGACAGCTAGGTGATAGCGGTTTCCTGTATAGCAAATCAGGACATTGGATTAAGCTTTGTCCTGAATGACTCTCTGAGCTGGCCAGTCACGACATGAGGCATGTCAGTCAGATTGTTGATTCTGGAAAGCTGCAGACGATGGGCAACACAGGCACCTGTTAGCTGATGTTGGAAAGGTGTGGGCAGGAGGGAGTTTCAGATGCTACCCAGCCATCCAGCATGTAGTTCAGATGTGTCAAGTCCTGCTCAGTCATCTTAGCAGGTTGCCAGCTCTGTGTTTTGGGCCTGTAGACAGACATGTTGAATTACAAATTAAATAGTCAAACAAAAGGTGAAATCAAAGGATTAAACGTTACATTTTTTTTGTCATCCAAGTGGCAAACCTAGATGTACTGAGCCTAAGGGCATTTAGATTCAGGAGCTAGGGTAATGTCACATGTGAAACTAGCTATATTGTAATCATTAGTATTTGGCCCAGCATGACCCAGGGAGTTTGTTTGTAATTAGAGCCAGATGCCGCAGGGAGAGCACTTGTGGTAGATTAAGTATTGCCATTGTTGTTAATGTGGGAGGAGATATTTACAGGAGACAGCTGTAGTGTTAAATGAGCGATAGCTTGTATGAAGTGAGATTTCCATTGTGGAAGATTCATTTCTGATTTCTTTTGTCCCTTTTACTGTAACTTTGTCAGCAACTTTGTCACTTGGATAGTGAAAACCTTGTACTCATCTGTATAGTGTTAGATTATTTTGTCTTTGCTTGACCAATTTGTCTATCATTGTCTTTCTGCAGGTCCAAGACACGTGGCTGGTAACCTGCTAAGATGACGAAGTGGGATTTGATGCGTCTGAACTACATGTCGGATGGTCGGATGGCATCTGAAACTCCCCTCCCCCTCTCACCTTTCCAACATCAGCTAACCGGTATCTGTGTTACCAATTGTCTGTAACCTTCCAGAATTGACAACCTGATGGACACACTTCATGCCATAATTGGCCAGCTTGGAGAGTCATTCCGGATGAGGCTTAGCCCAGTGTCCTGGTTTGTTGCACAGGACGCAGCTATCACCTGGTTGTCTAGACAACATTCCCCTTCACTCCTGATTCTGTATCCAC
>BRZM01001742.1:112700-178178 GCA_033238685.1 Lates japonicus | reverse complement strand
ACTTTGAACCAGGTACAAACACTTTCTATTAAACTTAAAACTCATTGACAATCTCAATCTTTCTCAATGTGTCACATTGCAGCAGCAAGACCTCTGACCACATTGGCCTCTTGTCTGCTTCTTGCTGCTTCTTTCACTCAATTATGACTGAAGCCCTGTCTGTCTTTAAAAATCAGCATTCACAATGAGATTGTTATTGGATCATCCATTTAAGACAGTTCCAGGAATAGATCAGTGAGTTTTTTAAGGTATGTCAGTTATGACAGTTCAAGCAAGGCCTTATATATTCCTTTCCTAATTACATAGTGGTGACATAACATTCAACCATGAGCCAAGTAGTAAAAATGACACAAATTGTGTCTAACTTTTACTGGATAAGGGACTTTTTCGTAAATGACACCACAAATTATCCAGACATTTATTAAGTGACTTGCTTTACTAAAAAGGGCTTTTGTTTCTACAGGTAAGCCCATCATCGAAAACATCACAGAGGCCATTTACAGCAGCAGGAAGACCATCTGTGTGATCAGCCAGAACTACCTGCAGAGTGAGTGGTGCTCCAGGGAGATCCAGATGGCCAGGTGGGGGCGCTGCCTTTCTGTCTTTACTCTTAATGTGTTTTCATCATTGTTTCCCAAAGTGATTCAAGCATCTGCCCTGTGTGTTTTGTTTGCAGCTTCCGTCTGTTTGATGAGCACAAGGATGTGTTGATCCTGCTGCTTCTGGAGGACATCCCGGCCCAGCAGCTGTCTTCACACTACCGCATGAGGAGTCTGGTGAAGAAACGCACTTACCTGAGCTGGCCAAAGGCCGGACAACATACTGGAGTGTTCTGGATGAATATAAATCGGGCTCTGGAGACTGCTGAAAGTCCCACTGAGCACACACACCTCCTCGCTGGAAACCCACGCTTCATTTAGGCAGGTTTCATTCATTGGTCTCTGAAATTTCCTTCAGAACTAGAAATGAGAGAAAAAAAACTATAAATCGTTGTTTTATTTTGAAATCCAGAAATTACAAATGAAAGTGTATTTTTGTTTAGATCCTCATAAATTGAAAATAGAAATTTAAACAGGACTTGAACTAGGAAATTATTGTTTTTATTTCATTATGTCATGTCAAGAGGCACACAGACAAACTAACCGATTAAGGCAGCTCCTGTGTTCTGCTCAGTAACATTACTGTTTTTGTCAGCGAAACTGGTAGTGATATATAATGCTGTTTCTGGTTAAACAAAAAGGATCTTACTCTTTAATAAAAGTGTCTATCTCTGTAGTGTAATGTGACATCACAAGTACTTGACACATGACCATAGCTGATAAAGTAGCAAGGCAGGCAAGAGGGTCTTTCTTGACACTGTCTCCAAAATAAAATAAAATAATATACAAATAATCGCCATAAGTGCAAAGGTCGACTCCACTGTATGGGCTTGGGATCTTGCGTTTGGCACGCTTTTCTACACTGGATTGTATAGATGTCATAATCATCAAGACGGAGTCAAATGTTTGAGACTAATGACTTCACAACTTTCCAGTGTTGTAAAATTCTGTAGTAGCTTTTTTTTTATGTTTAGCAGGTAAAATTTTAGCTTAGCATGTCAGTATGATAACATTTGATAATTAGCACTAAACACAAGCTATTGAGGAATACAGGAATATAAGTTCAGTAGGTATTTGGTCATAAAGGTATTAGACAAATTAAAATATTGGCCTGACAATGGTGCAACATGAAGAGTTCCATCCATTAGCTAAGACATGTCACTTATTACCACATGTGAAATTCATGGTAACACAAATGGAAAAGTTGGGATCACCAAAATCATTGGGGGACATTATTTGAAAACCATGAATAAATGAATGAATAATTATCATTTGGTCAGGATATTTCATCTTGGACATAAGTGGTGGAGTGACAGACACTGCCATCCTGATTGATATGCTTCAATCAGAGGATCACATTACTTTTAACTTTTATAACCTTTTCCCTCTCTGACTAATGTTTGCACTTCCGTTTCTGTTGGAGACACGCTGCTCTTCCCCTTTTCATCCCATACCCCTTTCATTTTAATGTCAAATACCAGTCTTAAGTGGTTGGCCAAGTTAATCAGAAGCCAAATTTTGCCTTAATTTTGAGTTCTCTTCTGTCATCAAACTCATAGAACCTGATTAAGAAAAAGCAGTGGAAAAAAGCTGGTAAGTTCATCTGAACAAAACAAAACATCATTTAGAACCATAACTGGAAACATATTGGTAGTACTGTCAGGTTGGCTACTAAAGTAAATTAACTTTTAACTTGTTACCTAATAATATTTCCACTTCACTAACATTTAACTTGTTTCTTGAATATTTTTTTAAATCCAAATGTTAGGATTGAATTCATCCACCCAAAAAGATTGGAAATGACTTTGGACTTTAAGGACATATTAGAGAACTAAAGGTATGCAAAGCTTTTCAGGAAAGAAAGCAATGTTTGAATAAGTTTTCAAATCCTTTACTTTTGTAAAAGCAACAATACAGCAAGATAAAATCTGTCATTGTTGGGAGAGGTTCCACATTTATAATCTTATGTAAAAGAAGAGAAATGTTATTTTGGTTAAACATACTAAAATACCATGTATTGTTTTTTTTTATTATCATAATCATTTAAAAATAATTTTAAAAAAAATATTTATCTGTGAAATAACAAGTATGTAGTCAAATAAATGTGGTGGAGTAAAAAGTACAATATTTCTCGCAGGAATGTAGCAGAGTATAAATATTAAATTGATTTGGAAATACATGCACAGCACATGCATAAATGGACTTAGACAATCTTGTGAATTGACATGAGAAAATCAAAACAAAGATGAAAATAACAGATTCTATTTCAATTAATTTAGTGTTATTTAGTATTCACAGTGTTACTGACTGGTTAAACAGGTCTAAGATGTTGTAGTTTACACCTATTTATTTATTGATTGATTGCATAGATTTATTTGTATCTTTGCCTGTTTTTTTGTTTGTTTGTTTGTTTGTTTGTTTTTTCATATAATCACCCTCTGGGAACATTGTATGATTTTGACTTGTCAAGTGGAAAACTTTGGGCATCATCAAAGTTATTAGATACCATCTTCTGAAAACCATGAATTTAGTTACAATCCATTAGATAAATCTTGAGATATTTCACAGGATCAGTGAAAACTTTGGCAGGGGCTCACCAATCAGGGTACATCCTCAGGACAACATAGAAATCCCAGATTTTGTGGCAATCCACCTAGCCATCAAGACATTTCACTAAAAGCCAAAAATGACAATCTGCTGGTAGTTCTAGATGTAAAGTCAGAGGATGAACAAAAGTAATGAAGATCCATCACCTTGGTGTCATGAATGTCTGTGCAAAATTCATGGAAATCAATGCAATAGTTGTTGGGATATTTCATTTTGAGTCAAAATGGTGGACTGACACTGACATTCCTAGAGCCCTATCGCTAACATGGATAAAATGTAATGCAGAGTAACACTTAATGTCTTAATTTCTTCTTTTAGTCTCCTCAGATTTGCAGTACTCAACAGAAGCCTTCTCTACCTCCAAGTTATTCAAAAACAGAATAAGTACTGCTTCCCAAAAGTCACCATGCACACTATAGGAAGTTGGCCTCTGCTGCTTCTTTCACTTCTGTCTCTCCTGCTTCATCCTCACCCCTTACTGGCTTTCTCACTGAAAAACTGCACGATTGCCTATTCTGAAAATAGAAATGATGTGTTGGTTAGGTGCAATGATCGTAATCTCCCTGCTATTCCAGATGACATTCCCAAAAATTCTGCAACTTTAGATCTCTCCTCAAATCACATCCTGGAGATCACCAGGACAGATTTAAGAGGTTTATCAAAGCTCCAAACTCTACAAGTTGAATGTAATTTGATTTCACACATTGATGGTGGAGCTTTTACAGACCTGACTGAGTTAAAGGATCTCAGCATGAATGAAAATGAACTCACAAGCCTCACAGACAACATGTTTCAGGGACTGTCAAAATTAGTAACACTATCTCTGCATCGCAACAATATCTCATATATCTCTCCTGTGGCCTTTCAGTCCCTGGTCAACATAGAGACAGTGTTCCTGGGCTGTAACCAACTACATCAAATTACAGATCTTGCTCCAGTTTTGAAACAACCAACTTTACAGTTTTTGGTGATTGGGAGTAACAAGTTCACCACTTTTCAATCGGACGACCTGCCTGTTAATGTCTCAAACCTCAGGGAACTGGAGCTATGTGAGAATCCACTCAGAAAGTTCAGTATTACAAAAGATGTCTTTCCTTATTTGCAGTCTCTTGACCTTCGCGACTGCAGCAGCGACATTGAGTGGGATGTATCAAACAAGACCTTTCTGAGGAGTCTAACTGGTTTGTTCTTTGAGGGAACTAATGTTAGCTTTGAATCTTACAGAGCAATGCTTCAGACCACTGAGTCATTACAAATACTTGAGCTGTCATTCATGGGGAAACTGATAGACGAAGGCCTCATAGATGTAGCCTGCCAAGTTCCTTCTCTAAGAACTCTTGATGCAAGTGATAACGAACTTGGCACTATAGATGATAACCTGCTGCGGTCTTGTTCTCAGCTCAGTGAGCTCAATTTATCTTTTAATAATTTGTTTGAGCTGTCTGAGCATTCACTCAGATCAATAACACAGCTCAGGCATCTGTATTTGCAAGGGAACAGACTGTCTAAACTGCCTCTTGCGCTCCGAGGACTGTCCACCCTGGAAATCCTAGATCTGCACTTCAACATCATAAGTGAACTTGACTGCCTCAACTTCCATGGTTTGACCAGGTTAACAAACCTTAATCTCAACAACAATCAAATTTCAAGACTTAAAAGGTGTGTTTTTCAAGATTTGAATGATTTAAAAGTCCTAGATATTGGACAAAATGCCCTTTTTACTTTTGACAACACTTTCAAACTTAATTTGCAGAATCTAGAATCTTTGAATTTGCACAATAATGGTCATTTAAAACTCCAGCAAGGAGACTTTAGTAATCTCTCTTCCCTCTCTTATTTGGATTTAGAATCAGACATGTTTCATTGGATTTATGATGGGGCTTTTGAGGGACTTGATAATCTCCAGACTCTTATTCTGTCAACTTGGAAATATGAAAAAGAGCTTTTCAGAGGACTACCACTCTTAGAAAATCTAAAACTATATCTTAACTTAAACACTCTCAAGAAGAGTTCTCAACAAAACAGTGAGCCACCTTTTTCAAATTTACCCAACTTAAAGAAGCTTGAACTCAAAAATGACAACGGACTTCGTGATGTCATTTCACCAGATCTTCTCAGGGGTCTGAAATCTTTAGAGTACTTAATTACTGACAATTTCTTCAGGAAGACAGTTCACCCAGACACATTTAAATACACCCCCCAACTGAAAAGTCTTCAGATAACCCACAGTCATCTGTCATATTTAGACCCTGAACTATTCTGGCCAATCCCAAACTTGCAGGAACTCGATCTCTCCAACAATATGTTCCCATCTTTAGATTTTCTGGCTCAGGCCAATCTGATGGCACTCAGCTCTTTGAAACTCACTGAGAATCAGTTGTCAATCATCAGCGAGACAGTCCTCCAGTCCCTCCCTGCCTTGACATATCTGGATCTGAATGATAACCATTTAATATGCGAATGTTCCAATGCTGGCTTTAACCAATGGGTGCTTACCAACAATCAGACGCAGGTTGTTGATGGCTACCAGTATACCTGTGCCTTTCCTGTGAGCCAACAGGGAAACAGGTTGCTGGACTTCGACATCCACTCCTGTTGGGTGGATGCAAACTTCCTCTGCTTCATTTCCAGCACTTCTCTGGTTGTGCTTACTCTCCTTACATCCTTCATCTACCACTTCCTGAGGTGGCACCTAGCCTATGCTTACTACCTCTTCCTGGCCTTCCTGTATGATAAAAAGAGGAGGAAGAAGGGCACTCCTGACCACTATGATGCGTTTGTTTCCTACAATGTTCGTGATGAGGCCTGGGTCTACAGAGAGCTGCTTCCAGTCCTGGAGGGACAGCAGGGCTGGAGACTTTGTCTACACCACAGAGACTTTGAACCAGGTACAAACACTTTCTATTAAACTTAAAACTCATTGTCAATCTCAATCTTTCTCAATGTGTCACGTTGCAGCAACAAGACTTCTGTTGCTCCAACCACATAAGCCTCACTTGCCTCTTGCTTCCTCTTTCACTCTCTAGTCAGCTATTTTAAAACTATGACAAATGTTAGAGAGGTCATGGTTTTGGTTAAATGTTAATTAACACACTGCATCACATCCAAATCCAGGAGATGGATCCTATGAAGGACAGTAGGAAGGAAACAAAAACTTATACAAACTTTGTCTAAAACATTTATTAAGTGACTTGCTTCACTGAAAGGGGCTGTTGTTCCTACAGGTAAGCCCATCATAGAAAACATCACAGAGGCCATTTACGGCAGCAGGAAGACCATCTGTGTGATCAGCCAGAACTACCTGCAGAGTGAGTGGTGCTCCAGGGAGATCCAGATGGCCAGGTGTGGGGGCGCTGCCTTTCTGTCTTTACTCTTAATGTGTTTTCATCATTGTTTCCCAGAGTGATTCAAGCATCTGCCCTGTGTGTTTTGTTTGCAGCTTCCGTCTGTTTGATGAGCACAAGGATGTGTTGATCCTGCTGTTTCTGGAGGACATCCCGGCCCAGCAGCTGTCTCCATACTACCGCATGAGGAGTCTGGTGAAGAAACGCACTTACCTGAGCTGGCCAAAGGCCGGACAACATACTGGAGTGTTCTGGATGAATATAAATCGGGCTCTGGAGACTGCTGAAAGTCCCACTGAGCACACACACCTCCTCACTGGGCACCCACGTGGTCTCTGAAATTACCTTCAGAATCAGAAATGAGAGGAAAAAAAACTAAATCACTTCTTGATTTTGAAAAGAAATAACAAATTAAAATGTATTTTTCTTTAGATTCTTGTAACTGTAAATAGAAATTTATTCGGTATGACTGTTACTGTCCACTCACATGTTTTAATGGAATGTGTGTGTCTTGTGTGTGTGAACTGTAACACACTGTGGTTTTTCTGAATGACCTTTAGTCTCATCTTCACAACAGCACACTGGTGGTTACTTGGATACTAGAGCTGTCTGTCACTGCCACCTGAGGGTTGTTTGTGTGTGAGACAAAGACTGAGATGTTACTTTTACTTGCTGACGTTCTCTGTACAAATATAGAAAAACTGAAATTATAAGAGTAGTATGCAGTTTCAAGTGTGAAACCCTGAGGTGAGTTAGCTTTTGATTAGTTACAGCTGTGTAAACACCAATGGGCACTTAGTGCCAAAGGTTTATCCACAGGAATCAAAGACTTGGTTTGGGACATTACCTTGTGGAAAATCCTGAGCTTGAGCCTGAGAAATAGAAATAACTTTTCTCATCTTAGAGGCATGATGTACTACTAAAGCAACACTATGCAAATATTTTACTTTAAAATAACAGCCTCAGAATAATTTTGATGGTGCGCTGACTTGTAACAGCGAGAGTGGTGCATCTTTATGTCTCAGTCTTTGCCCCAAATGCCTGTTTTTGCTCTTGTGAGCTTATGTGAAGTGTGCAACCCTTCGCGGCACTACGTCACAGAGAGGCTCTGTATTTTTTTTTCCATTTATCAACCCCTTCGATTGACCTCTCAGCACCCACATGGGTTGCTATCAGAGAAGGAAGAAAAGGTTGGGAGTTGGGGTTGAGTGTATGGATGAGCACGATTAATTGATGATCGATTACTGATTTGCCAATAATAATGTGGAATTTAGTCTACATGTTCATATCAATGAGGTTGTCTAGTGTGTGAAGGTGCCATTAAAATTTAACAGAGAAAACCGAGCTGCCTTTGAGCTGTCAGAAATTGAAGCTAATCAGTTTTTCTAATTTGCTTAAAGGATTGATGAGCTTTGTGTTCCGGTCGTGGGCTGTTAGCTTCTAGGTGAACGCTGCTTCGATTATCTGTGACTGCTTGGACTCAGAGCTCAATAGAATTTAATGTGCCACCATCCTGTAATTAACACGTGGCTGCAAAAGTTACATAGTGTTGGTTTAACCACCAGAAATTTCTCCAAAGTTCGTGTCCCTAGTTGAGGCTTCAGGCAGATTAAAGTGATGTAAGACAGTGAGAGTTTTGATTCTCAACCCTTTCTCCCTTTCTATCTGCTTGCGTGTTCCACCCACTTTCACTGTCTTAACCAATAAGATGCTGCAACAGTGATGCTACCTGACAACAACAGATGACTAGGTATTGTCCTGTTGTGTGTGTGTGTGTGTGTGTGTTTTGTGCTTGTACTTACACCAGCAGTCATCCACCTCCCTTGTTACTTGGTTGATGGACGTGGGACGTAGTGGACAGGAAGAGGAGCAACTCTTTCTGTTGTGTATTACTTATTAAGGAAAACCTGCTTAATTATCTGACAAAGACAATACACACACATATATACAAAATTCATTCACACACTGCTGACACACACAAAAATACACCAGATTGAAGATAACCAGCTGCCGTTTGGACGTCTTCCTGCTGAGACGCAGCATGTGGGAGGAGAACTTTGATACAGAGCAGTAAGTCACCTCTCCAAAACAATGGAACTTTTTGTTTTTAAATCTGACATTTAGGCAGGTTAGTGGCAAAATTATCTCAAATTGGGTAGCAGGATTTCTCTTCTCTGAGCCGATTTATACTAAGGAAAACCTTGAAATAAAAGTTTAATCTTCAATTTCCAGTTGTTACACTAATTTAGTTTTTTTCTGTAAAACTGCTCACATCCTTTTTGTTGTCAGCAATGTTCATTTCATAATTATAATGGAATTAACTTTTTTTTTGGCTCTCAAAAGGAAATCTGATTCACAAAACATTGCACATATCGCAATTCCTAAAGTCAATTTATGTTTCTTGGTTCTAAGGAAGAGAAGGAAAACAGCTAAGACTTGAAATCATAACCAGTTTGATTGATTTTTCAATTCAATAATCACTCATATAATCAACTAGCCAAGCAGCTTTCTGAGCCGCCAGGTGCTACTCAACATTGAAACAATTGACAAACTTGGTTGCACTTGTCTAAAATAGTGGAAGTTAAAAGTGTTGAAGCTAGTTAAGTAATGTTCAATATAAACAAGAAGAAGATGCTAAAATTGGTGCTATGCAAATAACTTGACCACTTCAAATTATACGTTAGCTAGTTAGCCTAACAGACACACCACATTCAGACTACCCATGGTAGCATTTAGGTAGTGGCCTACTGACCTCCCAGTATAATGACTGCCAGAATTATGAATGATTATTAGTAACTTTATATATATATAAAGTTACTAAAGGATAAACTTATTAATAGTTACTAATATATATGTGTATATCTATATATATATATATATAATTTATTTTTTTTCTGCCATTTAGCCAAATGACTTATCGCTCCAATACAAGATGCTTTGTAGAAGCTCGACCACCAAGAAAAGTTTGGAAACCTGGCTGTCCAATGGGGTATATTCTTGATAAAAGGTTATAGCTTGTGTGGGTAGTATACAGTGTGTTTGTTTCTGTGTCTACATGTCGACTAGTGAGGTTGGCCGTAAGCTAGACTACTCGCCGGTGTCGTGGCGGGAGTATTTTGACCAGATGGAGGATGTGAGTGTGGGGCTGGCCGACAGCAGGGACGTTTTCAGGATTTATAAAGCAGGGAGTGACGGACCTCTGCTGGTTCTGCTGCACGGAGGAGGACACTCAGCCCTATCCTGGGCTGTCTTCACCGTGAGTATCTGTAGTTGACTGGTTGACTGAATGACTGACTGAGCAACTAATTGATGGTGGCTACATCCTGAAAATCAGCAGCATGTATTGATGTTTCTATCTTCCAGACAGCCATCGCCAGCAGAGTGACCTGCCGGGTACTTGCCATGGACCTCAGGGGTCACGGTGAGGCAATATAAAGAAAAAATGGGTTTCATTAAATCTTCAGTAATCTTTGACCCTCAAGGTCAAATCTACAGTATGCAAAGTGATTTTTAGTTACATTATTGTGAGAATTTGTTCTCTGTTAAGGTGCCACCCTGGTCCGCCAATCAGATGACTTCTCAACTCAAACTATGTCCAGGTACCAGCACATGACTCTCACAAACACACAAACGGTTCAGTTTCCATTAATCCTCTTGTCTCTGATTGACAATATTGTCCAAGTGTATGACTCCATTCCTCTCGAGCAAACACCCAAGAATCTTCTTGTAAACTGGCACCACCACAAGTACAGCTACACTTTCTACTATTACCACTCTAATGACTTGCTCCGCCCCCTCAGCGATGTAGCCAATGTGATTCGAGCCTGCTACGGCGAGACTCCTCCCCCCATCGTGCTGATTGGGCACGGTGTTGGTGGGGCGATTGCGGTGCATACAGCCAGCAACATGCTGCTACCAACCACTGTGGGTCTGGTGGCCATAGATGTTGTGGAAGGTAAGTGTGTGTACTTCCATCCTACTTACATTTTTGTTGTTGTTTCTTTTAATCAGTTTTTTTTAAATAAATGTACTCAATTAGTCTTATGTTCCTCCGGCAGGCAGTGCAATGGATGCACTCCACAGCATACAGAACTTCCTGAAGGGAAGACCTAAGTCCTTCAAGTCCATGGACCACGCTATAGAGTGGAGGTGAGAATTTAAGGCCCCATTTACACTTGTCATTGAGCCTCATTCTGATAAAATACAGAAAATACCAATATAATGTCAGAAAATTGTCTGGGGAAGGGTTCTCCGAAGCTATCCAACCATCTGACAAGCAGTTTGGATAAAGTTTAAAGCCAGCTTAAGACATGCAGTTCTAAACTAGTAGGTCAGAGTCTGCTGGGTCTAGTCACAAGATAATTAACAAAGTGCAGGACGAATGTGAGAGAAAAATTTCCTGCTCATACCATGGCCACCTTATATCCAGTAAACCTGGATCACCCTTAAGCCATATTTTATTGTTGTGTAGTTCTATTCAGAAACACACTGAAGTTTGTCCTCCATCGTTAATCACAGCTCAGTCATTGCTCCCACAGGTCAGCACAGCTTTGATCATAGTTAAATCTGAATTTGAAATACATGAGCATAGGATTGTTGCAACAACAAAAGCTGAGAACCAAAGTAATGTAAATATGGCTTTTACAATACATTACAATCGGTCTAACTGGCATGCCTCTGGTCCAAAGTTGGAGGACAAACAAGTTACGTTTCCTCTTTGTTCACCTTTCAGTGTCAAGAGCGGACAAATCAGGAACCTGGAGTCTGCCAGAGTCTCGATGGTTGGTCAGATCAAAAGGTAAACTGTCCCTGATTGGTGAATTATCAACATTTGCAGGCATACAGCATGATTGAAACCCAAGTCCTTAGTGTCCTGTGTAGACAGAAAATAGGAGTATTTGTACTCTCAGACAAATGCGAAATGGACAAGTGATAAACCATGATTGAGATACAGTAACTTGCCATGATAATTTCTCTGCACACTTACTCTCTGTTAGATGTGAGGTGGAGGAGGCTGACACTCTGGAGCAGGCCAGCCCGGTGACCGACGTGGTCGTCGAGCGCAACGAAGAGTTCTACGATCAGAGCTACGTAAACGATAAAGAAAACGCTGCCTCAGAGGTGAGCCTCAGCGAAGGCCAGGTATGAAAACGTCTGCACAGAAACACTGATGGTAAAGTAATATTTCATTGACTTACATTCATTACCAAGTATCCTACTTAAACCTTTATGAACCACTGGCATCTATGTGTTACGGTGTGTTGTACAGTTTAGTCTCTACATGTGATAATGATGTTGTGATGCTTTCAAGGCTATTCCATTGACTTACATGAATTATGGAACCCTAAACATTCCTATTAACCTGTACCATTAACATAGCAGATGCACAAATACCCATAAGTATGGGTTTTGAAAGGACACCACTGACTTTTGTATTAACACCCAAGTTAAACCTTAATTTCATAACGTGCGCAGATTGGCAGATTGCTTTAAAACCCACCATTGACTTTCATTCATTCCCCCAGCTTTGATCTTCTAAATACACATAGCTACACAAACAGAAGAACTTCCATTGACTTTCATTTATCAGCCAAACCACAACTCCTAAACTTGAATTCCTCTTATAAGTTCTGAATCCATTGACTTGCATTTATTTGCCCACTTTCCTGCCACTTGTCCCCACACAGGCAGTAGACAGTATAACTTGATTTGTACATCTATGTAATGTTTTGTTCCTGCTTTTTCCTGGATTGTTACAAAGATTATTAATCGTCCACCCTGTCTGTTTATGTGTATACATGCCAGAGTGTGTACAAGTGGCGTATAGACCTGTCAAAGTCAGAAAAGTATTGGGACGGCTGGTTTAGAGGAACTTCTAACCTCTTCCTGGCCTGCAACCTGCCCAAACTCCTGTTATTGGCAGGTAGGTGTTTCAAGACCTGTACTTTTTTTTTTTTTTTTTTAACTTCAAAGGTATTACATGATGTATATCAACATTTCACACTCACCTGAAACTGCTTCTCTTCCTAGGAATCGACCGGCTGGACAGAGATCTGACTATTGGCCAGATGCAAGGTAAGACCTGGTACAAGTCAAACCTGAAAAAGAAATACTACCAAACTTAAATTTTTACGAGCACTTGTTCTTCTGGAGCCAAGGATTTGATGGAAATTTGTCACCTCCAATATGCTAATCCTTTACAAAGATAAGGGGGAAAGAAACAGACGTTAGCAGGGCTGATGGGAAATGTAGTCTTGGAGAAACAAAATGCCACATGTAGAGTATGCAGAGACACACTGTGATATTGGGAATAGTTGACATTCTTCTCACACTGGGTTTCTTCACTGACTGTGAGGGAAAAGGTGAAGGACGTCTTCACTGCTGCACAGTCGTCTCTGGGGACACACACATACATTCACACTCAGATAAACACAGATACACACACCTTGAGGCGGCAGTTCCTCTCCAGAGACAGCTGGTTGTGTCAGTCAACAACCATGCTGGAAGTGACAGCCCAGGAGTGTGAGTCCATGTGTGTGTTTGACAAAATGGCATCAAAGATATATATATATATATGTGTGTGTGTGTGTGTGAGAGAGAGAAACTATGTGTGTACCTGTCTTGCGCTTTGTCCCCAGGTAAATTCATGATGCAGGTGCTGCCCCTGTGGTCATGCAGTGCAAGAGGACAAACCAGACAAGTAAGCAAGCATGTCAGTATCCACACTTTGAAATGTTACTGTGATATAGACTCTACGCAGCCACAATATAACATCTATCATTGTCTAGTAAAATGTTATGTCTCAGACTTACTTTTCTTATGAGGGCTGGTTTTAAAACACCACGTAAGCCCAGTTTACTGGCAACAGAAAATATATAAAATATCTTCAGCCTTGTCCTTTAAACATGTTTAGTAAAATAAAATACTAATAGGTCTAGATGCCCCAGAGTATGCGGTATTTTATTGAGGAGAACCAAAGTTCAAATGGTCAGGTCATCCAAATCACAAGCTTTACTTACTTGTATGAGGCTGCAGATAAAGCAGTTTCTATTATACAAGCAAAGATATTCACACCTGAGATTTCTAGTACCACCTTGGAATAAATAGAATTTTGTTGTGCTGCTAAAGTAAAATCCAAAAATTTTTAATCAGTTGTAAAAATAATAGTAAATTTCATGTAATCACATAAATTCATTGCTCTGCACTGTCTTGTTTGTTTGTAGGTGGCTGAGGCTGTGGCGCTTTCCTGTTAGACACAAGTTTGCTGAAGCCAGAAGAGAAACCAGGAGGTAAAACATTCAACAGCAAAAACTTGGTGGCGGACATTAAACACCTACTCTGCACAACTAGGAGCCAGAATATCTTGGTTTTTTTTTACCTTTTGATAGTCCCTTCCCTTCCCTTCCTTCCATTCACATCTTATATTTAAATTCCTGCCAACAGCTGAATTAATGGCCAACAAATTCTCAACCCTTTTAACAAAAACTCACTTAAAATCTTCTGTCTCTGCAGCTCTAACTCTTTCACACGATGAAGTCTGCAGGTAAGACTTTGTTAAACATACATCTGTTTAAAGCATATCAGCACTCTGTTGTACTAGAATAGAGAATTACCTGACAGCAATCCTGATAATCTGAGTTTTCAAGTAAAAACATACAAAAATATACAGGTTTAGTTTCTCAAATAAAAATATTTTATGATTTCTTACTCCTCCATCACAATATATACCAGGTATCTTTAGTTCTGGACTTCTCGTCAGACAAAAATAAGAAAAACATCTTGGACACTCTTGAAACTGCCCTGAGGTGCAACTGCTTACATTTAATGGCGCAAACAATTAATTAATTAATAACATATGAGTAGAATTAACTGATATTTAGCCGTCTCTTCAGACAGGTAGATTTAAATAAAGGAAACTTTTCAAAGCAGTTTTTTAAATGATTTCTACCAAATGTAGGTTATTTGACCAATAATAGTAATGGTATAAATAGTAAAATTGTTTTGCTTTAGGAATGTATAGCCATATAAAATACAGTGGTAACTGCAGGCCTTTATTAGCAGTGTGATTATCACTTCAGGCTTTCCACAAATTAACCTTTGTCTCTCGGGTTTTCTTTCAGACCAACAATATGGGTTCCAAATTCAGAGATGACTGCTTCCACATTTTCCCTGAAGACCACTACAAACCTTTATTTCTTTCTTCCATCTTCAACCTTAATCCCAGTAGCTGCAGGAGGTCTCTAGTTTGAACCTTAAAAACAACATGACTGTAGCATAATAGTGGTTACAAGCCATTTGTGACTGACTGGTGCTGTATAGTTTTATTATTCTACCGTATTAACAGTTAAAACACCAAATTAGTTTTGAAATAATAGGATGATGTTTGAATGTACCACATTACATCAATACAATAACCCTTTAAAAGATAAATAAGTACATATATATGATATAGTTTGGCCTTTAAACCCTTTTTCAACTTTCAACAGCCTTTGTAAAACAAAACTGACCTGTTTTCTTAGAATGATGTTCCTAATGCTAAACTGAGGCAATGAAACCTTACAACAGAAAAACACCAAATATTTATGGTTGAATATAAACCAAGCCAAGTTTGATGAAAGCAACAAAAGAAGTTGTTTACTAGTGATACCTTTTAGCACAATGAATTTTCAGTTTTATTAATTCGTAACAGCTATTTTCTACCTTGTTTAAGACTCTCTTGGAGCAGTGATGAACTGAAACTAGCTAGCAAGTATACTAATAGTGACTGCTAGCTAGTAGGTAGCGGAGTTTAAATAAATGGCATGCGTGAGACATAATATTCAAGGGATGGTTGTAGTAGACAAAATATTTACATGTGATATTACAAGAACATTGTATACCTTCCATGCCTCATTTTGGGTTTCCTGTGTTAGCAGTGAAAGTTAACAAAAGCACAACTAGACCTTGGGGCAAGGCACATATGTGGAAATGGATAAGCAGAGGAAGATAAACTGAAGGCGTGTGACCTAATTTTACAAGCGACTTTGAGGGAGAATGAATATGAAAGGCGTCTTCATTGTGTTAACATTAAAACAGAGAGTATGAAACATGCTAACGTTATATTAAATATTCAAAAATATATGAGCGTTTGCAGTCGCGTGGAACTGCCAGTTTGTTCAACACTATCAACAGCTAGATGTTTGTTACAAATAGATGACTATAAAAAACAAATTTTATCTATTGTCTGTCATAGATATTATGATCCATTGTTTATGTACTGTGTAAAATTCTTTTACGTTTCCGTGGTGTCAGGGTTTCTGCCGGCGTTTTATTGACGGGAATTTGGGAGGCACTTGGCTGGGCTTATAGATATAATGGTTGGAAAGCTAATCAGCAGTTGCATCTGTTGGTTAAATGTGAACTTACAGCAAATACTGTAAAGAACAGCCTCAGGCCTAACAACTTTTCTGGCAATCCTGGTGTCATTAGATTAATGTGTGTTTGTTGTTCAGTATAAGTTCTCTGATTTACCTATCTTGCTGTCTTTAATTTATCCATTTGATATTTTCCTCCCTGAAAGGGATGTGTTTTCCATTCTGTTTGGAAATAAAGAAGAAAACATCGGTGCCAGCTTTAGTATCACCGTGCTTAACAAAGGAAACTGCCGTAGTTTAATTCAGATATTAAACAGTATTCGTTTATAAAAACAAAAACTAAAGAAGAATATAAACATCTTGTATTTGATCATTGTAATTATGGGTTCTCTTCTAGTAACATATTCCTAGTTTCTTCGAGCCTGAGCTTTCCTGGTAGAAACTTAGCAAAACTGAAGAAGAAAGTGATTTGATGCGAAGACAAACAGAGTTTTAGTTTACTCTACAACTCTTAAATTCTTCTTCCATTCTCCATTATTTACTGTAACTACCTCATGAATTGCTAGTGCTTGAAACCTCTTTAAATTGTTTTCAACATACTCATTTTTTGTTTTTGACCATTCCAGCAAAATCGTGGCCTACACAACTCCACTAATTACAAATTATAAATGTGCTGCTGGGATGAGTAATTTTCATAATTGGGAAAACAAACATTAAGTACACCCATTTATTTTCAGATGACACACAAACACCAGGCTGAATAAAAACAAAAACTGTTAAAATTTATTTAAATTCTGTCACAAGATCAATTGTGCTAAACAAAGTAGCATCTTGCTTAGCATTTACTATGGGTGTGTCGTATTTTGTATTCAAGTGCTGGGGCAGTCACACAAACAGGCGTTCTGAAAACAATTATTGTGAAACCGACTTTCCCGTACACACTGCTGTCATGGTAGCGAGGGTTGGCTACAAACTTCCTGAATCTGATCATCTCTCAACTCATTGTCTCTGGAAGGATCAGAAAGTTTTGTCTTTCATTCTTTCCTTTATTTTCTTTGATTCCTTCTTCTACAGCTGTGGTTAAATACTAAATGTATTTATATCCCCCTCTTAGCCTTTCATATTGGATATCAGATATATGGGAGGTGAAAATTATAATTCTAATAGGGATTACCAGGCTCAATTCATCTTCTTCGGAAAGAGATCAGAAACAACAACACAAAATTACAACATATGCGAAAATCAGTCGGCCTACAAATACATACAATTTGTAGTTCAATGTCGACTAACAGGGGTTGACGATATTTTCAAGTTCTTTTTACAAAATTTTCAACACCTTACAAAACAATGCCATACATTTACAAATCAGAAATCTAGGCAGAGACAAGTGAACTAGAAAACAATGGAAGAAGTATAGCAGAAAAGTGATTATGATAGAAGAAGGTAGAAAATAAAAATGACAGTAAAGAGCAATAGAAGGGATTAAAGGGTAAAACGAAAAGTAGGCTGTAAAACAAAGGTGATATATATTGGGGAGGCGAGAAAAGACTTCTGAACCTTCCAGAGAAACAGTGTCCAAGTGCATCAACAAAGAGGCAAACAACCAATCAAACAGCATCCAGGGGAAAGCAACCAATTGGCGGCGGGGGAAAAGGAAGAACCAATCAGGCGTCATTACTGGCAGTGACATGAGGGTCCCATTTTCAAAATATTTGAGGTCAGTAGATGCAATTAATTTCAAAGCTTTGTTCTAAGACAATTAAAATACCACGACATTCATATTAGAAAAGGTAGTATCTTAGCATTATCTCAACTTCCAAATCGCTTCAATAATAATTATAATATGTTATTATAATTAATCTAAATATTTTGATACTAGTGTTGATGCATTAACAATAGTAAACGTCAACGCTACCTCCTCAATAACTTGAATTTTATCGAATTACGAAGGCGATACGAAATAAAACAACCTAATTTTGATTTCAGCAACTATTTGATAAAGAATAACATTGTAAGTATGAATCTGATAGACATTCAATGCACAGTGTTTGATTCTGTGCTGGATATTTCAGTTGGTAACAAAGCGTGGCGAGGTTCAATGCCCAACCTAAGGGGTCAACATACAACAGCATCAGTGCTACCTATATAGTAGAGACAAAGGATTTAAAGGTTGAATTCAGTTCACTTTCACTGCAACCAGCAGAATTTCAGTCACATAAAAAATGAAGAATAAACAAGGCTAAAGTGAAAAACAGTCTCACTGAAGTCATTGAAAATAAAGCTTACCAACACAAAATAAGTGACTTTAATTAAAAGCGTTATTCACTGAAGGTAAAAAGCAAGACAAGGCATACAGATTCATCATCTTCATATAACCAAATAAGCTCTCACTATTTACCGTTGTTTAAAATTAACTGGTGTTTTGTTATATACTTTAACTGAGTGAACTCAGAGTTAACTAAGCCCTGAAAAATAGATATTGAGGAAATATGAAGCCCTAGGAAGCAAAAGTAGGAAGAACCTTAAAATACTACAAAAGTCTTTCCGTTTCTGATGATCTGAGAGAAAATGAACTCACTGGTGGGACTGAAACACTATTCTGTTTTCTTGTACTATGAATTTGGTATGATTCTCATTACCCAAACTAAGTTTTTTATCACTAAAAACCAGTTAGTTATGTTTAATATTTATATATACAGTTAAATGGTAAAGCAACACCTTTGGTTCTCAGCTTACGATCAGGCTCCAATTCTCTCATTTTCATCAGGCTACGCCGACAATCAGATCCCAAATGTTTAAAATGACTGGTCACACATGTTCATATCACAAAGGTCCTTTGTGTACTTTATGTACAATTACACAAATAATCAACAATTAAATCTGCCTGACAGTACTCAATCACATTGAGAATCATCAGGCCATGGATGATGAAGGGATGGGGGAAATCGGTCTTTGCGGTTGTATACATTAAAAATAAACATCTCTGGTATCGAAATAGATAGCAATCTTTATCTCTCTCAGTTTCAGGAGCTCTGGCCTTTAGCAACACCGATGACTAACTTGACCCTCGCGGTCTGCGGCAAGTTGGCAAGCAGAGAAAACAATGCCGCAGCGGTGTGAGTGAACTTGTGGACCTACATTTTATATGTACATGTTGGCTTTGAGCTGATGCACATGTCAGAGTGGCTTCTGTACTCTCTAAACGAGGAGAGATTCTGCACTAAACTTTGTCTGTCTTTAGCTTTGAATGTATTTCTATGACTCTGAAACTTGGAATTTCTTTCACAGCTTGTTTTATGACGTCTATAAATTTTAAGCAGCTATAACACCTACTGTAGTCCAGACTGCAGGTTTGAAAAGGCGCCTCTTAGGTTTAAGTTCAGAGAAAGGATCCCTGACGCGTGAGATCCAATCCTTGATTGTCAGGGTTAAAAGGTAAATATGTTTTTAAAAAGGCAGCATGAGGCCATGGCAATGGACACGTGTGGTCGAGCAGATGCACAGATGGATGGACAAAGAAACAACAAAACAAAAGGCTACAGACAGGAGTTCCTACGTGGCATTTTTTTAAGCGGAGGCTGAATGTTTAACTCAGGAGAGGCGGCCACGATGGAAGACTCGATGAGAAAGTCTTTCAATTCTAAGCTGTGCAGACACTGCAGTTGTGGATTTTGAAGCACCCGGCAGTCCGGCGTCAGCCGGCAGAATGAACCAATGTCAGATCGATTGTCATTTGATGGACAGTGAGGGTTACAACACCTTAATGATGATCTGACTCTCAGGCAACCAGTTAGATTTCTGGTAGGTCTGAAATTTTGGTCAACTATTTCAATTTCCCACATTTACTCCCACAAGATCATTATAAACTGTAGAGGAACTTGGCTTTATTTGACAGTTCTGCACATATGAAGACTGTAGTCTTCACTGGACACTGAGTAATCTACCAGTCATCTGAGGCTCCATGTGATCTTTTCCTTCTTTTTCATTCATAGCAGAGATTGTAGTGCTGCATTTCTCTTTTGGCAACATCGCTGAGGGCGTGGACAAAACCATCTTGTATTCAAACATTCAAACATCTCATTACAGTTTGAGATAAATTTCAAAAAAAACAGAAACAGCCTAGATTATCAGGGTTAGCGGATTTACTGATCCATACATTGTGAGCATAAACTTCTCAGCCGTGGTGAATGTCAAATTAAAATGTAGTATGAAGTTAACACAACTTACATATGATATACCGTGATATAATTTTTAATCATATAAATGAACAAACTGTTTAAAAGAGAATAGGTGGTGGTGTAGCTAAGCTCTCCTCCATCATGGTGGCATTCTTCGGAACCACTTCCCTGAATAATTGCACAATCTGATTTGTTGCTAATTGTCAAACCTTTCATCTATTTCCATCTGTGCTTTGCAGTCAAAGTCAACATTATTTGTTAGAAATTCTGTCGTTATCAACCTTCCTCATACCTCATTTTCCTGTAGAAACTTAAAACTGTCAAACATTTATCAGTGTCATCTGTTTTGTCAGATGTACACTTAGGAACCCTGTTTGGAGCCACAGCTGACGAAAGCAAGCACCAATCTGAATACTGTCAGAGTACTGTAAAAATAAAGGCAAAGAAATATACAGACAGGCAAAAAGAAAACAAAAAGCAAAATACTGTGTAATTGCTGACAGCTACCAAAATCACATAAGCTCCTAATACTATATGGGTCCACTATTTAAACAAAACAAAAAAGAAAAAGCTGAATTCACTGCTCAAGATGTGGGTGTGTCCTTTCTCAAAATAAAAAGTCTTCCTTCAAATGAGTCAGTCTACAGATATCACACACATCAAAACAGAGACATATTTGTGAGCCAAATCAAAAAATGAGCTAAGTTGAACAAATTAACTCTTCCAAAATTAGGACCAGGACAAAGTAGTATTAAATGATGCAGTGTAGGTTAGCTCAAGTAAGTTGTTGATGTTGTGCCTCTCTACCTGGAAAACAGTGTAAATAATCCATAAAAGATCCCGAAACTTGAGTACTCCTTACTGTGAAGTAGAACAGGGTAATCATGAGTAAATCTGATTCCTGGCCTGGATCACTCACAGATGCTTTAAAAACACAACAGGTTCTCCTGCCTTCACCAAGGTTCTCGGAATTTGGTATGCTTTTAAAGGTGTTTTCCTCTTCAGGCAGTCAACTTTCCCAGGTTCTACCCTGTTCACACTGGGGCGAATCTGATCATCCCTCGTATTTTGTGAATATAAATACATCTCTTTAGGTTGTTTAGCTTGTCAGTTTTGAATCCTGTCTACCCTTTGAAAGTCCTTCAAGTCAGGAGACAAATGCCTTCGTTTAACAATACTGGAACTGAAGGACTGTAGCTTGTCCGGGTCATCACAGATGGGTGGACCTGGAGCTGAATAGTCTATTTCTACAAACAACATGGACTTCGAGGCAAATGTGGGTTGATTCAGACATTGCACAGAGAGACAGCGGATATAGGTAGACGAGTTATATCCCAGTTTAACCTTGGAAAAACGCTCCGCTGAGGTGAATAAACATTCTGTATAAGCCGAGGTTGGGTCCTGGGATTACTTCATGGTGCAGGAGAAGACTGGCACAAGCCAAAGCAATCATGAACCTTTGAGTGCAGGTCACATAGGTCATTTCCTTTACATTTACTCAGCTTGGTTCCAGTATATCAAACCCTATCAGTCCAACCTGGGGTTGACAAATTGGTTTGGTTTGCAAAGTTTTGTCCATAAGATAAAAACCTAGTCTGGCCTTAGCTTCCTTGGAACCAGTCCAGAAGCCTGAACAGGTCACCATTTTCGCTCAGGTCATAATTCCTAGTACAGTCAGGTTTGGTTCCAGATCTGGTTCGACAGTCCTCTCTCTAATTCTCGGGTCCACTAGAAATCTTTGCAAAATCGAACCTGATCTGCAGTCTGTTTTGGCCTGGGTTCTGGTTTGGTTCTGTTGTGCTCTCAAGTTTGTCTCCCAGCTGAGACTGCTCCATGACCCCTCTTCATACCAGTGAGCCTGTTTCTACAGCAATGACCAATGATACCACTGAAGCTTTCCTTTGTCAAGCGAGCTCCTGTGAGAGAAGGAGGGGAAGGAGTCAGATTGAGGACAACAACTGTTCAAATATAAAACCTGAGTAAACCCGTGGAAAGATTGTTATTTACTTCTGAAGCAAATCCTACTACCTTGTTTGGGTCTGTTTAAATATGTTATGCTAACAGAGACACTAGGTATCAATGCCAGTCTTGAATATTAGGCCAACACTAAGACTGCAACACCTGTGTGTGTGTCTGTGGTTGCCGTCTGGGCTGTCTCTGAGGTGTCCAGGGTCCTGAGTAGTCCTCGGAAGTCCACGACCCGCCCGTCACCTTGAGGTCCAATACCACCGAGGGCGCCCTCACTCCGGCTGATGCCATCACTGGATGCTCCAGACCCCGGCTCCAGGGCCAGAGCCCCAACTCCGACTCCTGACACCAACCCCACCCACACACATGAGGGCCAGGTCATAGTCCAAGGGCAGGTCGTCCAGGCAATCTGCATTCAGCTGGAGTGGAAGATGAAAAGCAGTGGTCTGGGCTGGTATCAGAAATATTTCTATGCGCTAAGGTCAGGTTTTGTTACCAATATTATTATAATATTAATTATAAAATAATATTCTACTACTACTACTAACTAAATAATTCGCTTAACCAAGTTTTCCTTTTGCCCTTCACTACAATCACCTGTAAGTTTTTGACGGATTTTTACTTTAAGTTAAAATCAGGTTTCATTGCTGAACATCTGACTATTAAGTAAGTAATTTGTCTCTCGATGCGACAGTCTGCTGCGACACATACCAAAATAAGAAAGGTCAAGCATCTTCTTCTACTCACTTAATAGTTGAAACAAGGTCAGGGATACGACAGAAACTGGGCTGGCTTGCAAGTACATCTGCAGTTTTCAAGGCTACATATCCAGCCCACAAGTTAAAAAAAACTTTTAAAATACACCTTCCCACCCATTTTGGCCTTGGTAGCACCATGAGCCTATTTTGGTCTTAGGACTCCAATCTTAATACAATTCTACTGTAGAAGATCAAGTGGGATTCTATCTGTGCAAACATTTTAGGATCCTCCATCACTGCAGCAACTGTCGACATGAATGAAGATTTGTGGCCATTAAAGTGTTTTTTCCACAAAAGGTCCTATGACGGGTCTTATAGTCCCACTTCCAGAGCCATGTGTCAAGGCTTGGTGAGGTTATGATGACTGTGACTGAAAGGGTTGGCGAACTCTGCTTTTAACACGTTATTGTTTTCCAAGCTTGTGCACAAAAGTAATTGTAAAATTAAAAGCCCCCTGTCTTTGCCACTTACAGTTCACTCAGACTCACAGCTGATGCCCAGGGCTTTCAGGATGCTTCATCTGTGGACAGGCGAATCCAGCATGCCTGATCACTGGCTCTTATGGAACAAATGTCTGCAAAGAAGACAAACACACAGTGGGTCAGTTATTCTGCTTTTACAAAGTTAGAAAATGCTGGAGAATCAGGGTTTCATTGCTGTTTGTGCAGGTTACACAAGGCAAGAAAGAATCTGGATAACACATGCTTTTTATTTTGTATTTTCTTCCTTATCTCATGAAACTGTTTCATAATCTCTTACAAAGCATAACAAAGGGAGCTGTCTTAAGATTCAAGGAAAACGATTGTAGTCACCACCTCTAATTTTCCCTCTTTTTCTCTCATCACAAAACAAGTTTGTCTATCAGTTCAACTCCACATAACGTAAACCAACGCTTCCATTAAAGTCATTTTGATAACTTTACAAGACAACAAAACCAAAAAAACGAAACTAGCATAAGTTCCTCTCAGAATTTGGAACTGAAATTAAAGTCAAATTTAAGTGTCGGGGTCCGGTTTAATGCAAGACATGTAGTGGTCAAAGTATGACTGGCCTATTGGAAAACCAGAGGGATATTTTAAGGCTACATCCACACTAATATGTCTTCATTTTTAAACATCTTTCATTTCTCACGTTTATACCTAGAGTCAGCATTACTCCAGGTTCTCAAACCCGGAGACTTTTGGAAACATTTAGTTTAGAAACTCCTAGGTTGCGTTTAGTGTGGACGGGCAAAAATGGAACTTCTGAAAACGATGACACCTATATTCGCTTCCTGAATAGGTCTTATCGGTCATGACACATCCTTCCTGATTCATCCTTCCATCACGTGACCCTTTTCTCCCCTCTCAACTCTCCCGTCTATTACAGACCCTGTAATTTCTGGCGTTAAATTCCCATCTGGAACTGAGTTAAAATTAACGAGATACAGGAATTATTTTATCTCATCGTCCCGTAATGTTAGTCCTGTCGGATGAGGGCTTCAGACTAATTTGAGTTTTAATTGCTAATAAACAAAAGAAATCATCGCCTCCTGGAGCGCTGCTGTTGTTTTATCCTTTGTTATTTCCTGGGTTGAGCTTTTGAATCTGTCCCTGATGAATCGTTTACAGAACATTATCGGTTACGTCGTTGGCCTTGCTTCCCTCGTGCAGGCGGCACAGTTGTCGAAGTCGGCCTCGTCTCCTGGTCGCCCTTCCTGATGGTGCGAACCTGCAGCTTACTGATGGCCTTCTTCGCCTCTTGAGGCAGCGCTGGTGCAAAAGGGTGAGATGAAGACAAATTAAATCCCAGGTGAGACGTGGCGGTGGCAGATGTCTGGGAAAACACAAATCCCCGTGTTCGCAAGCGTTCCTGGATCAGAGATGTTTCTGTCAGCACTCACACAGTCTCACCTCTTTATGAGATGCAGTGGTGTGACCCAGGGCTGTCACTTCAGATAAATGTGCTGACCCGATCTCCAACAGACTCACAAAACAAAAGCAGCCACGGAGCTTTTCTGCTTTTGAATCTGAATGAGCAACTGAGGCACAATTACAAAAGAAACTTTTCCCCAGACATGAATCTGCTGTCGTAGTACCCTCATGTCAGGAAGCAACAGTCATTAATTGTGCTATGGTAGGGATAAAGCATGACGCCCGACCAATGTTTATTAACCTGTTTGTGATCACCCTATGCTGTTTGGGAACCTTGTTCGGTCATTTACACACATAACTATGGTTGCAATGGTGATCGAGCAACAGAAAATTAAAAAAATTATCATATGTTTATCAGAAAAAATGTCAAAACTTCACCTCTTAAATGTGAAGATTTTCAGCTTTCTTGTTTCACTATTTAATCTCTGCAGTTTCTCACTAACTCCATCATTCACAGATTTACCAGTGAAATTTTTAATTAGATTTTTCCTTCAGTTGTCAAATTGTCCTCCAGGTATTATGATCTGGCTGTAATTTTTGGTTTTAAGTTTTATTGTTTGAATTTTTTTATATTTGTATATCTTATGTTTATCTTTTAACATCTCAATTATAACATTGGAAATGAGTGATTCCACTTTAACATGTTTTTTCTCTGATTTTTTATGTCCACAATCATATACAATACAATGTGTTAGCAGTTTATTAGGAACACCTCGCTGAAATTAATACAGTTCTTCATGAAGACATTCGGGTTTTGTACTGTTTATCAAGTGAGACTAGTCTGTGTAATGAAACTGGTTTCGGTCTCGGCGTTGGCGTATCTGAACCTCTGGATGCTGGTAAGCGAGCCAGGCGAGGAGATGATCATCAACGCGATATGAAGGAGATGGAGCGAACACCGGCGTCCTGCTGGCGTGCTGCAGAGTTCCTCGTGCCGATGGTGATGCGTCATGGTGACCCAGTCACGTTGCGCTCCAGCAGTGGCGTGACTTATTCCCCGGCTCAGGATCGCGGTGACCACCTCACCTGTACCTGAGAGAGATAAAATCCAACACGGTAAATTAATCTAACTACTGGTCAAGGCATTCATTGGTTAAACGTGTCTAAACCTTTGGTAGCTGGTGTTAGTGGAGATCTTGCGTTCTCTTAATCAATAATTCATCACGTGTTACTAGACAGGATGGTTCGATTGCTGGCTGGTTACTTGGTTTCTGAAATATGTAGTTTGTTCTGGAAGGGTGACATGATTACTGAAAATCAGGAGCTACTGAAAGTGATGAATGAAGAGTTTGGAGGAGGAAGATAAAAAGCAGAAGAAGCAGGAAAAGAGAGTAGAAGATTTTGTCTTTCTGTTTGAAAGACTTTTCTCCGGACAGTTAGAAAAACACAGGTTAAAGGGTGTCGTCTGCGCTGGTAAGCGATTCACTGTCTTATCGAGGACACTTCATCAGGCGTGTGTGCTCTGACCATCAACAACTGTTTATTCAGAGGTTGGTCTCAAACACAAACTGTTGAACCACAGCCCTTCAGCCCTGCATCTGAGCATTCAGGATGTTTTTGATTCAAATTTGGCAATTTAGAATTTGAGGTTATCCTTGGCTGAGGCCTGACTCAGTTCAACCATCCTCCGCAAACCCCAAGGTAGAAAATATCCCAGAGGAAGGTTCGTACTGCAGTGAGACACAACCCCAATTGAAAAGTAAACATTTAATTCCCATATTAAATATTTAACACAAAGAGCCGGTTTTATCAGCAACCTTCTGGTCAATTTAGCTACAACGTAGACCTGAAAACATTGTGCTGTAAATCGTTCATCAGTTACAAATGGATCCCAGAAGCGGCGGAGATGTGTCAGCATGTCCCACGCAAATTTTAACTAACTAAATTAGTCACACATGCAGAAAGATGCTTTCAGCGACAGGCTGGTGATTGTGGGAAAACTCAGAGGAGAAAACCTGGCGGGACGGTTTGTACAGAACTTTGTCACAGTAACTTTGTTGAAACAGGCGTTGAAATTAGGGAAGGATCATGAGCTAGACTTTTCCTTGTTTTCAACAGATGGGCTCATAGCCAGCTGTTGACCCAGCCTCAAGGCAGGCAGATCTAGTCTGAACTAAGCCCGATCCATGGGCCCCACCCTGCAACCCCTGGGACCGAGAGGATCCACTGCCAATGAACTAGTCCCAGGCACCACAGGACACCCTCAGAGGTCTTGTGTACGCATGACCTGTTTTGTGAACCTACACAATATCCTTTACACAGGGTTTCTATTAGCCCAGCCGGACATTCGTATTTTCAGCAGGCTACTTTCTCACTGTCACTTTTACTAAGTTTTAACTATAATCTTACCCCGTATGAGCGGTTTTTGTCATTGAGCGTCTGGATCTAAGTAATCAAATACCCTCTTGGCGTCCTATGAGTCAACCAAGAGCACAAGCGCCAAAACATAGGTGCAATATTAGACTGTTTTTGTTCTGTGAATGATTGACACTGGAGGTTCCCAACCTAAAAAACCTATTCAACACTTTTTTTTTTTTTTTTTTTTTTTTTTTTGGAAGGAGGAGACCTCTGTGGATAATTGAGCTCCTAGTAAAAACCTCTGAACTATGAACATTGAAGGAATCTGAACCCCACAAATGAACATAATGAGTTGTTTAACAATGAAATCAAACTGGCTACTTCTGTCACCCAGCTGGAGTTGTGTGCACTTATTGGAAAACCCCTGATTAGGCGGGTCCCCAGATTCTGGATCAGACTGGGTCTAGTGAGGTTTGGGCTCTTTATGCGTGTTCCTCGAGACATTTCTGAGCAGGCTTGGTGACATGAGTGGACACTCCAGCCTGCACTGGAGAGTGCTGATACATGGTTGTGCGGTCTACCACAATGTTTAGGTGGGTGGTAGCACCAGATGAATCACCAGGACCTAAGGTTTCCCAGCAGAACATTGTATTGTGGCGGGGCGATTGACATCCATCGGGGGTGTAAACATATACAGTTAGTTAGCGTTGAATCATGTTAAATTAATTGCACAGGCGAGCCTCCAATAGCTTCAACATCAACATGATGGCCACAGTGAGCACAGAAAGCCAGGCGCCATAGATGGCAAAGAGGTGCGTTTGTTTTATAGCCTACCAAGCCTTTGTGTGGTCAGCAAACCGTCTATCATTAAAAAATACGATGCTTTCATTCTGCATTGGTTCTTTTTTTTTTTCTTAACAGCAATAAATCCATTAATTGACCCATGAGACGGGTTGGAAAATGGTGATTTCCCACTTCACAGACAGTTTGGCTGATGATTCACACACGCCACTTCCAGTGTATTTAAGTCTTTTAATCTAGTTTTTTCTGTGCAAAAGCGTTTTTCATTGTTGGACTGAAAAATAAACCTCAAACAGAGGCGTGCTGATGTAAACAGACGTAACTTTTAGATATTTTTGCTCAGAAGTTAAACTTGCGTGTGTGCTTTTTTGTGTGTGTTTAGTTTGGCAGGACACGAGTTGGATAGATTCCCCTGAGGCCGGCACTGAACTCCCTCCAACCCTCCTAACGACACACAACAAAATCGATTAGTCTCTGCCTAAAAATAATCCCATGGGATCAATGTGTCTCTCCAATAAACACACACACTTGTCCTTCTATAGCTGTGAGGACCCCCAATTAAATTATACAGCACACTCCCAAGCCTTTAACCAAAACCAAACCCTTTGAAGAAGAGAGAACCGAACAAAAATCTTCTATATTTCTTCCTCAGACTGAGTATGAACGTCAACACTGTGGCAGCAGATACTGAACTAACTTGTTGTTATCACCAGCTCTGAACTAATCTGAGGGATGAACGGTGGAATAATAAAGCCAGCTGATTCCACACACTCTTTCACAGCTGAGAAAGCCAGACTGGACCCCGGTTGGACATCAGAGACTAGAGCTGGGAATACATCCTTTAAAAACTGGGTTTACATCTATCTTTTCTCAATAATAACAGTAAAATTGTGAAAATGCCTCTTTAAATTCAGTTCAGTCTCATATATGACAAAGACGAGCATCAAATCCTTGGCGAGACAAACAAGATCTTGAGGTATTTTTTTGCTGGAAAAGTTGATGAAACAAACTGATTATCAGAGGCTGATCTTGTGTTCTGTTGATCATTAATCAACAGATCAATGACGCATTTTAGCCACTAGCACTAAAGACTGGGGTGTTACGATTCTCCAAGTCCACATTTCGGTTTAGCCCCAGTAGGCTTGTGTTTGATCACTCGAAATTGACTGGACCAAACCAGTCACATGACACACAAAGTTGGAAGATGATTGTTGCAGGGAATGACGGATTTTTGTAGTCCAGCCCGGAAGTTAGCATCAACCCAATTCCCTCGACAAAAAGCTAATGACATTTTTTCATTGGGTTTTGGATTATTGGAGAAAATAAGTTTTGTGACCAACAAAGGTTTGTGTTACTGGAACGTTTTGTTCATCAGATAATCTTCATAGATGAACACCACTGTTCTGATGTTTGAAGCCTAAATCCAATCTCCAGAAGTAAAAAGCTAACGTTAGGCTATGTTAGGGTTTTCATGTTAACGTCCCCGACAACCTCTGTAGTCTCATTTAGACACTCGTTAGCAACCGCCTTTTTTAAGACACGTAAAAGCTTTAAAACCGTTAAAACCACAGAGCTTATTTCAGACATTTAACCAAAAACCCTTTGACTTTGGGACAAGGGAACCAGAAGTACTAACATGCTAACTTACTTATTTCAGGACTCAATACTGCATCACTCTATTAAATAGGCATAATGTGTAATATCTACAAACTAGACAGCTTTACCCGACTTCATACATACCAAATGTGTGATACCTTAGTGACACAGTTGTTAACAATGAACAAGAACTTGTGCTGTTTCACTCCAGAAGGACGAGTGTTGGTGTTACACTGTGACCTGTACTGGTGCAACAACAAGCTCATCTTCAGGTAACGTTAAGAGCACTTGTGCGTTTATTTAATTTATTTAACTGGCGATAAAGTAGAATTAATATTAATGTCACTGTGTTTTTACTTCTACAGCTGCAGCACAGGTCCCCACTACTGAAGAGCAAACGGAGTCAGGACGAGGTTGATGAACGTCACGTCTGCTCTGGTAATTGGTCACTAAACCATAATTTTAAATTACAGACTGTGGTATTAAGAAACTGGATTCATCAATTTACATGTTTTGTTACATAAAATAGTTGAAATTAGTTCCCTATGATACAAACTCAATAAAGGATTCGAAAGGATTCAATAAGTGGACTTAAAACTGGGGCTGTGTGATAGGACAAATAAAAACGTCTATCATTTCGTATCACACTCATGGACACAGGCAAGACCTGCATCCATACAAGATAACAAGGAGTTAAATACTGTTAAATTCCTGATGTAACCACCGATTAATACGAATCAGAATCATTAAAAAAAGAACCTTAATCTGGATCAGATTTAATTAAATCTAAACAGAACTCAACCCTAGGACTGAAACCGAGATAGTGGACTTTGAAGGGGGGCAAAGTCCTGAATGACACTTTGGCTTTTGAACCCAAACACGGATGCTATTTCTGGGGGCTAACTACAGAAGATCGATTCCCACAGAGTTCACTGGGGACGAGGGAAAGCCGCCAGATCGACTTTGTCTTTATAATAATGATATCAACTCCAGCTCCCTTCAGAAGAAATCACCCTGACCCTGATCATGAGAAAGTTGATTTTAAGTAAACACGCTGTTGCTTGTGTTTCCCTGGCATTACTGACTCCCCCAAAAACCGGAGGGGTCTGGGGACCTCCGGGGATCCCTGAAGAGGTTTCCAGATGCCGGAGAAACAGCTGCGAGTCACTTGGCTCAGCGGCTCTGACAGAGTGAATAAAAACAACAGTTTAGACAAGAAGACCTCGCTTCTCCTTGTGCTACTACTGCAGCCTGTTACATAACTCAACACTTAATCATAACTGCTAAGAAGCGTCACGTGGAGTTTCTCTGGATGTGATTGAATCGGTTGATGTGGATTCAGCAGGTCTGGGAATCCCTGCTTCCACGTGGCTGATTAAGAGCAATAATTCATAAATGAAAAAAAAAAGGACAAAGCAGGACACAGTAGAAACCACATCCAACAGACTTGCAGACCTTCAGTCAGCAACTTTTGTCTGTTGGCTCCAGGAACCAGTCTGGGATACCCAGTTCAGACAGACTGGGATCCAGTTCAGACCATTCAACAGCCAACAACTATTTTCATCATTGATTCGTCTGCAGATTATTTTCTTAATTAACTGTCTGGGCTATAAAAAGGTCGGAAAATAGTGAAAAATGTCCGAGTCCTGGGCTCTCATAAACCCAGGTGGACATTTTTTGTTAATAAGTAATTGAAATTGAAGATACTTGTTCTGCATATCTACATATATGAGGACTGGTCTGATTATTTAGTCTTAAAAAAGCGATAAATGCCTGTTTAAATGCCTAATGTTGTCCACAAACTGTTTTTGCAACTTTACAAACCAGGAAGCTGGTTTGATTGATTGACTGATCTTCTGTGGATCGATTACTGCGGCTTTATATTAGTGGATAGTTGTAAGTTGTTCTAGAGTACGTTAGAGTGAAAACAGTTCAGGAAATTGTGTTTATTCATTGTTCATACCTGCATAACTAATCATTCATGACTGTGTCCACATAGTATTCGGGTTTAATAACAATATATAATACTTTGTACTGATTGGAGAAAACCATCTGTAACAGCGCATTAAATCTGGGTTATAACGGGGGTATTAGCGTACCGTGATGGGGCATCGTGATGGTGTCGTTAGCATTAGCGGACCCCACGTTAAAGATGACCACCGCCGAGGCGTTGTGGACCGCAGCGTGGCGGATCTTGTCCCTGCAGGTGCAGTTGCCCCGGGCTATCAGCGCTATCGAGGCCCCGGCCTGTGCGGGCACCGCGAACCGGGTGTTGGGGTCGCAGGCCTGGCGGTCGTGCGGGGCTGCGGGCAGGATCAACACCCCGCGTCCAGCTTCGGCGAGTGCTCCCCATAGCGACCGCACTCCGTCTTCTCGGTGCGGAGCTCCGAGGTGGCCGGGTCCACGTAGGTGATGTTGACGAAGGCGGTGTACCACTCCTCCCGCTCGGCCACGGTGAAGTCCAGGCACAGCAGGTGGACGAAGCAGAAGGAGAGCAGCCACGTAGAGAGGGCCAGGCTGCGGCAGGCCGCCACCAGCGAGCCCGGGGCCATGGCGATCCTCCCCGGCGAGAGCGAACCGTTCGATCGGTCGGAGGAGCCCGATAGCGTCGACACCGGAGACGCCTACTCCACCATGCTACACCACCGACCAGGAGGTCGGTTTAATCCGGATTTCTTAATAATCGCAGCCCCTTTTCTCCGCTTCCCCCTTCTCCCTCGTTTTATTTTTATCTGGTCTTCGTGTTTTCAGTCGCTCCCCTCCTCACTCGGGACACCTCGCAGCAGACGCCCGTTAGCCGCCTCCATTTCCAGAAGAAAACAAAAACACCCACGGGAGAAGCCCGAGCACGGACACGGCTCCGGGCGACACGAACCGCCGGGACGACGCGACTAAACCGGGCCGAAGTGAAACACCGAGCGTTGATTTTTCCTTCACTCCAGGGTGAACGGTTAATAATATGTAGAATATTAACGGCTAACTGGACACTGCAGGCCCGTTAAGCTGCATTGTTTTGACTGGGCCCGTGCGTCAAACTAACGCTAACGGAAAATAATACATCCGGTAGTCTCTTCAAAATAAAAGTCACACTTTCTAGCGAAAAACTTAAATTATTCATATTTCAGTGATTTTTCATGCGTAAATTCCAAACATTTGCTTCTCTGTTGTAAGAATCTGGTGCCTTGGTTAATCATATACAATGATAAACTGAATATCTTATTCTGGTTAATCAATGAAGAGAAAATGTAGTGGCGTTAAATATTTGCTGTTTTTAACGTCTTAAATATGAAGATTTGACTTCTATGAAAGCTGAACATCCTGTCGGTTAAATATAAGAAGTAATTTTAGTACATTTTCACTATCTCTATTATTAAAACAAATTAACGACATATTAACTGCTAAATAAAGTAAGTTGTTAGTTGCTGTCCAACGAAATTGGTAACTTGATGCTGTGTTATTACAAATTCTTGGTTATTATAATGTAGACTAGTTTCGCAAATGATCGACTGTTTTATTCTGAAGGGCGAACCATCTCATTTCCGTTCTGGAAATCTTATCTAACTTGAGTCTGACGTGACGTAGCTCTGGCAGCTCAGTGCTCCTGAGCAGCGCCACCCAGCGGCTCGGCAGAAAAACGGCTGCTGTAAATCAACAACACGAATCTGTCGAGACTTTTTAATTACACTGTAAAATAAAAGTCCTGCATTCAAAATCCTACTTAAACAGTACAGAAATACTGACAACAAAATATATTTAAAATATTGATCATTATTGGTGTTTGTCTGAGGGACAACATGTTAAAATCTAGATGCATCTAATGTATTTAAAATTATGAGGTGATTTTAGACTCAGACAAATTCGGGTATGAATCCATTGGATTTAATTCATTTTATATTTGACAGAAAACAATCAAGTATTCATTTATTGCAGAAACATGTTTGTAAATCAAACACCTGCAGCCACAGTGAACAGTACAGAGGGTCATTACATTAACTTTACATTCACATACATCACAACACAGAGAAAACAAACTGTACAGGAGCTGAAACAAACATCAGTCAGTGGGTCGATCCGTAGCTGCCGTCTGGAGGTCGGTACAGTTTGGGGAAGGTGAGGAGCTGGACGCTGCTGAAGGCGAACTTCCTGCTGCCCACGTTCTTCTGTACGTTCTCCATCCTGCAGCCATCCCTGACACACACACACACACACACCAATGCAGAAACACACGTGCACGTGAACGAGCGGCGAGGCATCGACGTTGTCATAAAAACCAGAAACCAAAACAACAGCAAAACTAGATCTATGTTGTGTTTCAGTTTTTCTAATGACGCTGTTAAACCTCTTCTCTCGAATCCTCACAGTGTCAACATCTTGTTTTCACGTTTTTGTGAATGAAATGTGGCGACAGACCGACCACAACAGGCTGCTGAATGTGGTAATGATCGAATCTCACAAAAGACTTGAGAGAAGTTTAGGATGTTGATGTTCTTGCATGAGCTTGAGTTTCTTCATGTCCACAGTGGTCCTGGTCTGTGCTGGTCTACTGGTACTTGGCCAGCAGTATGACCAGGCTGAGGATGAGCCAAAGGACCAGGAGATGAGAGGTCACCAGGAGGAAGGCCACCGGGTACAGGTGACGTCTGGGAGCTTTGGGGGCCAAACACAGCGGGAGCCAGGAGCTCTGGAGGCCGGAGGGACACTCCCCCGGGTCTAACCCAGAGACAGTGAACCCCGGCTGGGTGTAACAGCCCAGCATCTGCCCCCAAGACAGACGAGACCTGGAGGTGGAAGAGGAGGGTTCGTGTGCAGGTGTGATGAAGATCGAGAGAAGAGAATGGAAATAGAAAACAGAAAAATGGACGATAAGAAAAGAGGGAACAAAAGAAGAAAGAAGAGAAAGCAACAAAATGGATGGAAAATAAGACATGAAGTGAGAAGGAAAACAGAAATAAAAGTTAAACTGAAAATGTTCAGCAACTTAAAAAAAAAGGGGAAACGAAACGAGGACAAAGGAAACCAAAGGAGGTGAGTGAGGAAGAAGAGAACGAAACGACAACAAAGGAAGGGAAAGGAGGAAGGGGATGGTCGTGTTTTTCCAGAGTAAAACACACAAACATGGACACACACACACACACACACACACCTCCTCATGCAGTCGAGCGCGGTGCTGAAATGCTGTTGGCCGAGTGTGTGTCGCTCTCTCAGTAACACACACTGCTCCAGCGTCACCGACATCGCCGTCCGGTCCTTGGCACTCTTACAGCTCGTCAGACGAACGCCGTTCACTTTACGACACACCTGCATACAAACACAAGGCCTTTTTTAAAGGACAGATTCATCCTTCCATCTGCCTCGACTGGTTGAGGAAGACGTCAGGTTTTAATGTGCAGTTTGTTTTTCTTTACAGCCTCACTCTGGCTGAAGACTCAGTAAAAGATAATGTTTTACCATCGCGGCGATCCACAGAACCTCCACGTTCTTCCTCTTCCTGGATTCTACACTTCGGTCCAGAGACAACAACAGGTCTGATAGTGACTGGATACCAGCTGGAGACAGAGAGAGAGACACTGGTTCAGCTTCAGTGGCTGTAGCTGCAGACAATACGGTAACAAATCCGCCGTCTCAACATCGCTCACATCAGCCTGGTCTTACCTATGTCAGGAAGTTTGTCTCTCAGCTTGTCACAATAAGCTTTAAGGCGCTCACAGCTCTGTTGATTCACTCTCTCCTGCGGCGAGCTGTCACCAAACCTGAAAACAAACAAACAAACTGTTACACAACCATGTTATTTTATCAAACCTTCACTGGAAATCACAGAGTACAAATCACAATATCTGCAGGTCACATAGAGACAAATTTAAACAAGGTGTTTTTATGTTTTTATTTACAAGACTGTAAAACTGACTGAAAGCTTTTACTTCTGATATGATTTTTAATATCAGCTAATTCTCTATAGCTAATACATAAGCACCCGCTGGCGTCAAACTTTGTTTTTCTTCATTCGTTTATCAACTGCAGCCATTTCCTCTTCTCTTTCTCGTCACAGTGAAAGCAGCAGAATAACACTGAATAGTTTTTTGGACTCAGATCTGTTCAAACAACACGGGACACTGCAGCATCTTGAAAACAGGAGCGACTCAGAAAAGTTGGACCCGGAAACAGGATTTTCGTCAGTCACGACGTCATGACTTACCAAGAGGACAGAGCATCTCTTCAGTTGTGTGTTTGTGTGTTTGTTTGTTTGTTTGTGTACCTCTCAGCCAGACTCTGCTGCTGGTTGATCCCAATGTTGAAGAGAACAGGATGAACTCGTATCAAACGCCCCTCTTTCAGCTCCTGTGGCAACGGCCCGAACGTCTCCGGGGTCAACGGGACCTCGACGACAAAACTGCCCCTGGTTCAAGATGAACACACACCCTGTTAGTGTGTACTGTGTGTGCGTGTGTGTGTGTATATGAGTGTATGTTTATGTGCGTTCGCCTCCCACCATGTTCCTCTGAGTGTTGGCAGCAGGTCGTCTGGTTGCTCCGTTTTAGCCTCAGTGACAGCGAATGCAACTTCGCTGAGGTCGGCCACGCCCACCTCCATGTCCTCCAGCATCCCCACCTCGTCACCTGACGCACAAATACACACCACGTACGTCCACATGGAGCCTGTACAGCAGGTTAGTGTGTGTGCATTTGTGTTTGTGTGCGTTTACCGTAGGTGCTGAGCAGGCTTTCAAACTGAGCCAGGACTCCTACAGAGAGAAGCTGCTGCAGGAACTCAGGATCCTCCAGACCTCCGTACAGCTTCAACATGAAACCACAAACCACCGCTGAGAGCTGACAGAGAGAATCAACAGGAAACAGGAAATTTAAGGACTTTTCCAAAGCAGCTTCATTCAATCCTTAGAAAGTTTGAGGTATCCAGTCTGTAGAGATCATGACTGGAGCCAGGAAATCTTCATTTAGTTGTAAATATTTTCATCAGTTTAAAAGCAAAACATCGCAGATTCTGTTACCGCCTGGCTGAAGACGGCATGGCGTCTTTGTGCGATCTGTGCAGGTCCCCGGTCGATGGTCGGAGCCATCGCCCCCTGTAGGACGACAAAGGTCATGGCGGCTCGCGCCTTCCCCACAGCCTCGCGGACGCAGTCCCTGAGAGTGACCACCAGAGGGAGCAGCTGCTCCTGCCAGGAGGACGCCGAGGAGGAGGAGGAGGAAGGAGAGGCTGGAGGAGACAGATGAGGTCATAACTAAGCTGCGTTCTAATAATTTTAAACACATATTTTCTATTTCTTGTCTCAGTTTTTTGTTGCTGTGGTGGGTAATGCCACATTTCCACGCAGCTTTGGATTCGTATGCAAGCCAACCATAAGTTCATTCCTACAGTAACCTCCGTGATCTCCTATGTGTTAATGAAACTCCAACTTCCATTTTTTTTTGTTCCAGAATTTGCCTGTAGTACATTTAAAAATGTGAACTTCTGCAGTATATTTCAGACACACCCTATGAAAACATGAACTTTTATGCGAGAAGTCCGGCTAACATTGGTAGCATGCTAGCTGTGTGGGTTACCTTCATAATCTCTGATATGTTTCCAAAACTCTTTTTTTTTTTTCAGTCCAGGTTTTGCCTTTAGTACATTGAAAAATTTGAGCTTTTGTGGTGTATTTTGAACAGACCATATGCAGCATCCCACAGGAAGTTAGCGTAAAACAAACTTTTTGATGGAATATTTAGCAAACATTGGTAGCATGCTAGCTGCGTAATGAAATTAGCATTTAAATTGGCGTCTTGACTTGCATTGAACACTAGGGGGTGTGCAGACACAATTACAGACACAAAGCAAAACTGTGTGGAAATGAGGTGTAAATCTGGGCCAATCAGTGAACAGTACAGTACGTCCCAACTCCATAATACAATCCTGACAACAATATTTTCAAACAGCAACATCTGATTAAGTCACATAAACAAAGACTGACAGCAGCAGAGACATGAAACAACATCCCACCCGTGTTGTGAGAGTTTGTGTCCCCCGTGGATTCCTGCTGCTCTGCTGATGTCAGCTCCTGAGGATGCTCCTCTCGCCCCTGCAGCCGGTCCACCATGGCGATGATGCAGTTGAGGCTCTTGGCAACGTTCGCCCACGCCCTGTCCTACACAAACACACATATATAAAAACTACAACGGAATAAAACTCTCTAAAGCTAAGATGAGGTCTCACAAAGACACTCGCAACTTGCCCACTCCTCCTCGTCGTACTCCGTGTCACGTCTGTAAACATCAAGCGAAGGCTCTCCCTCCTGATTGGCTGGTGAGGTGTCGCAGAGCAACCCGTTGCTGTGAACGTGGCTGCTGTTGGAGTTGGCGGTGCACTGCTTGTGGATCGCCAACAGGGCGCTTTTCACCAGCTCGTCTTTGAGTGCGTGAACAAACTGCTCCGTCTGGATGAAAATGGAAAAAGGAGTCAAGGTTTCCTCAGCAACTTTCTCATTTCATGGCACCTGTTACCTGTCTGAGATTGTGTTACCTGAGTTTTTCCTTTCCCCTCCTCACCTGCTGAGTCAGGCCATCCAGCACCTGCTGCAGTCGAGCAGTGTTCAGCTCCAGAGAGACGGACAGCAGCTCCTCAGCGAGCCCGAACACCAGAGGCTGCAGCTGGGCCACGCTGGCCAGCAGCTCCCTGGCTCTGAAGCTCTCGTCCTGAGAGTAAGAGACGGAGCTGGAGAGAGACGGAGGAGTAAAGACTTCAGAGTACCATAATGTAACTAAGTACACTTAGTTGAAGTTCACTATTGAACTTGATGAACATACATCTCTCGCTTTTTATTTTACAGCTGCTGGATCTAAACTGAGGATCCTGACAAGTCCAAATAATTCAACAAAATGCAACGTGTATTTGTGTGCTAATCTACAACACAGAATCACTAATCCTGAAAGAGCAGAGATTATAGAGATTAACCAACAGGCAACAATATAAAACGATGGATGGAAAGGAAGAGAAAAGCTGTTCAGAGGATGGAGGAAGAGGAGAGAGGGATGGAAAACAACAGGCGTTCACCTGTCCCCGTGGTTTGAGTGTTTGTTGAGCAGTCGTTTCAGTCCGCCATGTTTAAAGGCCTGGTGGTGATCAGCCGGAGCACCGAAGGTTATAACCTCATACCACACACCTGGACACAGAGAGAGACTGTTACAGAGAATAATATAGGGACTCTAGCATCTAAACAACAGGAGTAAAAGACATAAGGAGCAGAGAATAAAAGAATAAGCAAGAAATGAAAGAAAACTCCTGGACATACCTGTTCTGTCTGGATTGGTGACCTCCATCCTCTGAGAGTGCAGGTTGGTTGGAACAAACTGAAGGTGTCTGTCAGATTTGCTGCCGCTCGACTTGAAGCAGGACGACGCTGTTGGAGAGAAGAAAGAAATACAGAAACAAATACTTTGCATTAATATCACCTTACCGCTACATTAAAGGAGGTGTGATCAAAAAGTTCCAAGACTGTTCCTATTGCGGACAAACAAAGCGAGGTACAGCATTTGCGATTTCACCACGGAAAAGAAGTAGCACCATGTCGAAGTCTGCAAGGATCTCCGTCAACAGGTCCGGGATGACCCAACCTTCACGACAAAGATCATTACCGCTGACGAGAGTTGGGTCTCCAGCTTCGACCCAGTGGAAGACAGAGTCTCCAAGACCAAAGAGGGCATGTCATACTCCTCGTTTTCTTTGACATCCCTGCGTCAGACTGTTGACACCAGGTTCTACTAATCGACTGTAGCAGGACATTCAGTGCAAACAACCTGAACTGTGGCACGATTTCAACTGGTAAAAAAAACCTGTCAAGTTACCTTTTAATTGACCTCACCTGAGATTTTGTCGAGCTCGGCGAGTGTCTCCTGATAGCAGCCAATCAGGTAGTTACAGTGGTTGATGACATCGTGTCGGAGCCCATCCCAGTGGGGTGAAAGGTCACCGAGCTCCTTCACCTCCTGGATCCTGAGATAGAGAGGTAACGAAAGGCTTGTTTGAGATGAAAAGAAGTCACAGAAACACTTGAATCCCATTTTAAATTATTATTAAACCACTATATTTTGCTTGCACTCAGCCATAAATGATGTTCTGCTCAGGTATTAAATATTCATGACAGTGTTTATTCCTTAACTTTCATAGTACTAAATCATACAAGGCTTAGGTAGCTGAAGTGGGCAAGGTTCTGCTATTGCAGTGCTTGTCAACATGCACAGAATATAAAGTACATTCTGAAACAAAGAGTTGAAAAGAATAGAAAATTAAAAGTTTCCATGTATTATTATTGATCTAACATCTGAGCCAGGGAGCTCTTACAGGCTCATTACACAACTCATTAAACATTCTTAAATGCATTTGACCTTCTTCTTTGGGGTTTGCTGTTGATAGATGATGTTTCTGCTCTGGCACAGTGGCTATCAAGGCTAATTACACTGTTCAGCCTTTTCCTCTGTTTATTCCAGGCAAACTGGGGACATAAAACCTCTCTTCTCTCATCTCTTTGTGGCAATAAAGAGCTTCCAGACGCTGAGCAAGCTGCACAGCAAATGGAAAACCTTACAACTGGATATACTCTGCAAACAGAAGAGTAAAGGCGCCACTACACTCTTGCTTGTTGAACGGTCGAAAACCATTGACACTGACATTGAATGAGGGTGGGGATTGCAACTTTCTAAAACTGAGAATTTGACATTCACACCCACTTCACACTGTGATCGGCCTGCTGTGCAGAGGTGAGAAAGTAAGCAGGGTTTGAACTTCCCTCTCAAGCTGGGGTTTTTTCATTTTTAGCAATTCATGTCACATTTTATATGAACAACCACATATAACATCAGGAATGCTGTGGGAGTGGACATTATACTGAATTTATCAAGACAACAGGAAAAGATGGAGGAAGTTCAGGACTAAATTTTAAAGAGAGGATTGGCTTTCTCTCTCTAAATAAAAGCTAGAGTCATTACTTTATAATTTAAGGTGGCTCTCCTCCAGCAGCATAATCCAGCCTTACCTGTTTGTGTGCTCGCGTATGAGCGCGCTCAGCAGCTGTTTGGGTAAAGAGAAGGACAGTGGCGTCTCTGACAGCTGTTCCCTGACCAGCAGCCATCGCTGATCCTCTGTCTGAAACCTGTACACCTTACACACCTGAGAGCACAACACTGCAAACACAAGGAGGGAAATGAACCCCTGTAATATATAAAGTTATTAAACTGGGGGAAATACTGCGTTTGCCAGTGTTTGTGTCTCACCAGCTCTCATCATCGGACTGTTTTCTTTGTCGTGGACTGAGCTGTGAAGACTGTCACATAAAGCAGGACACTGAGGAAGAGAAAGATGGTGTAAAGTAGATGAAATAGAAAATACAACCAATCAGGGTTGTGACAAAGTACGAAATGTAGTTGTTGTGACTCTTGTGAAGCTAAACCCAAATATGACAGAAGAGAAACCACAGAGCTGTGTTACACAAGTAGAACCAGAAAGAGGAAAGTCCAGAGTGAAGGCAACAGAAGAGGTTACAGCATTTCTCTTCCTCTACCTTGTGTTCAGGAGGAGTTTTATCGTCACCATCTCCCTCCATCTGCAGACGGGACACCTTCACCTCCCCGACCTCATTCACTCCATCCATTGTCCTGATGAAGAAGCAAGAAAATAAATGAGCTTCGATGTTTGGAAGCATAAAGACAAGTGAGTGCGGGGAGGATGTTTACCTTTAGCAGGACAGTGAATTCACTCCTGTCGTAAAGTGATGTTAATGAATCTAAAAACATTAACTCTAGCTCTCTTTCACTTCCTCTCCCTATCCATCTCTCAGCTCAGTTCAGTTCCATATTTTGAAACTGGCAGGACGAACATACATTTACACTATACATGAGGAAAGACAATTAACATATCTAGCATAACTTAAGTTTGTAAGACATTATGACAATCCACTTTACAAAAAAAGACAAAAAATAAAAAGATAAGCTAGATAAAGAAAGTAACTATCATTATTAAGCTACCTAGCCTAGCAAACAAGCTAACAAACTTAGCAAGCTAGCTACAAACAAGATAACTACAAAGACAAATTTAAATAGAAACAAAGAACAAAAGCAATCTGGGAACAAGATAATGGATAGCTAAAGCTAAAACTAGCAACAAAGAAAAGCTAACTTAAAACAAGACAAGTCACAAGACAACACTAAGTAGAAACAAGATAGCAAGCAAGACAAATTTACTAGAAACAAAAAAACGAGTAAGAAATGCCACCAAAAAACAAGTAAGTAATAGGAAAAGCTAACTAAAAACAAGATAACGTGAAAGGCGAGGTTAACAACAAAACATATACCTATCAAGAAAAACTAACTAGAAACTTGACAGAGAACAAGACAAAGCTAGAAGCAGGATGACTAGCAAGACTATGTAAATTAGCATTAATAAGAAAAGCTAACTACAAGCAAGACAAAATTAGACAAATGTAACGAACTTGAAAGAAGATTAACGTGCAAGACACCATTTAGAAACAAGATAACTAAAAAGAAAAGCTAACTAGTAACAAGAAAGCTAGCAAGACACGGATAAAAAGATAACGCAAAAAGCTGACTAGTGATAAGACAAGTAACTGAGCAAAGCTGACTTATTAACAGGGCAACGAATAAGAAAATCTGACCAAAAACAAGATACCTAGCAAGATAAAGCCAACAAGTAACAGCTAATAAGAAAAGCTAATCAGAAGACAAACAACCAAGACATATTTACAAGCAACAAGATAACGAAATAAAGAAAGCTGACTAGACACAAAACAGCTCGTGGAACAAAGCTAAGCAAAAAACAGGATAACTAATAAGAAAATCTAACCACAAACAAGATAGCTAGCAGAACAAAGCTAACCAATAAGAAAATCTAATCTAAAAACAAGTTAACTAATAGGAAAATCTAACTGGAAACAGGATACCTAGCTAGATAAAACTAACTAAAACAAGATATCTTGTAGGATGATGATATGTTGGTGAAAAAAAATAATTAGTAAGACAAAAATAAAAGTTAAGCAGCTAACAAGCCTCTATAACTGTAGAAAAGCAGAACCAAACAAAGCAACAGCACTAAGCTCTGTAGCTCTGACCTGTGCCAGGTATGTATTAGTAATGAGACACACCTGAACGCAACATGCCAGCACAGACACACCTACTGTTCACTGCCTGCTTACACCTGGCTCACACTCGCTCACTCTCTGCCTGTGTCTCTCACCCTCTCTCTCTGTTTCAGCCCTGTTTCTATAAGTCTGTTCTCTCTGTCTGTGAAGATGTTGTGATGTAAAAACAGGAAGAGGTTGTGTTTTTCTACTCTCTGTAGAGGTGGAGCCACACACTCTCCCCCTATCTCACTTCCTCTTCTGGCTACAGGTATCCCAGCAACGTCCAATCAGGTGACAACTCATAGACCTGTATGAAGTCTCATTTCATTCACTTTCTTTGACGAGAAATGGGCATAGAGAATATATGGATGGTGTTGAAAGGTGTGTACAGAGTTTGAGATGCCTTTAGAATGTATTTTTGCTGGTTTTAGGTGAGTTTAGTTTGATAATGAGGGCTTTTGAGGAGTTATGGTGTGTTTGGTGGCTGTTTCCCCAGAGAATACAGTACAATACAAACAATGTGACACTAAAATTGGAGATAAAAGGTCATTAAAAGGTAATAATAAACGAGTAATGTTCAACTTTATTGGGCATTTGTGCAGAATAACACATCATCTGTACAAGGAAATGCAACTAAAATAAGACAGACAATAAAGATACAACTATGATTGATAAGGAATATACAGGGATGCCTGAGTGTGTTTACCTCAGGCTAACAGAGACGTGAGGCTCCTTGGACCTGAGCAGATCTCTGATGGAGAAGGAAGTGAAACCCAGAAAGCTCCTCTACAAGACAGAAAGAGAGAGTTATTTAAGAGAGTTCAAGTAAACTGTGATACACTGTACATTTTACATCTTTAATCCAGTTCATGGAAGGTTTTTTTTTTCTACTGGCCCTTCTAAACAATCGCTGTGTTTGCCTGCACAGGAGGTGACGTGTTTAGAATCTACTGTTGTGTTTGGAAGAACAGCTACCTGAAAGCCAGCCCTCAATTGTCTATGAGGCATACCTTTCCTGCATCCAAAACCTTCTGTCAAACAACTTAACACAATGTTGATTAAGACTAAGGCGCCACGTAAACTCAATTTTAAATCACAATTGTCTGTGGGAGTGACCCAGTAGTTGAATGGTTAGGGCACGTACCCACAGTCACGACTCCTGATCGGACGTCATTCCTCTACTCTCTTTCTCTGCATTTCCTGTCTATCTTTACTGTCTGCAATTAAACTCAAATCAAGAAAGTTTCTGTGGCTCAGATAAAGAGAAACTTGATGTGGAGGAAGGACTACAGTCTAAAAAGAAAGAAATCGATGATGGTGATGGACAAACATGGATTGCTGGTGGTGTATCAGTTTATGTCTTGAGCACGTCGACCAGTTTCGTATAATTCCTCTCTTTACTTGATGGGGTGGAGACAAAGTGCCACACTGTAACTTTAGACAGTATTTGGTGCCTGTAATTTTAACATGTTTGCCCACACTCTGCCTGTACAGGACTCGGCCCTTCACCCCAGCCTCACCCTCTTCCGCTGTTAGAGATTGTTTTCCTGGTTAAGCCTCAGTTCCTCATCTGTTCTTTTAAAACCAGTACACCTGGGTTATCGGCTGAGAAATGAAGTTGTGTGGCTTCTGACAGAGAACCAAACCCTGTTCTCTAGTTTTACTGCTTCATCAGTGCAGCGTCAGGCAGAATATAAATGTCACCATGAAAGCAACAGGAAAAGTCACGTGACACAGTGAGCCATTTCTAAAAGACAAACGGCCCGCTAAATTATATTCAGGTTATCCAGCTCCAAATTATATAAAGGGCTTACACAGTTTCAAGCCTCTTCCTAATGTGCTGTAATATTAATTAATAAATGACCCATTCTGTCTAACACACACACACTCTTTAAACTCCTCATCATCATCATGGGAGTCACAGCCATGAACCAAAGCCCATACCCGTGATGCTTGACATTAAAATCACTGTTGCCATAGCGATAATCAAGCTCAGGGGATTACCTTAATGATAAGCCTCAAATCATAGCGCGCACAAACACACACACACACACACACACAGGCCAAGATTCACATACAGCACATCAAACTGAAGTCAAAATAAAGTCTGAAGTTTAATATCATGACTGTTCTGGTCTAAAGCTTTACACAGTGACACTAATGGAGGATTTCAAGCATCAGATGCTGCGTTTGAGAGAAAGTAATAATGATTTGGAAGGCTAACAGAAATTTACAGAACCCCCAGGTGTGATGTTTGACTCGAGATGTTGGTACATTTCGGGACTCTTGATGTTGATGCTCAGAAATCAAACGTGCGGATGTGCGCGATTGGCATCATTTTATTATCATCTGATATGACAATAGGTGGCTTAATGTCACAATGATACATCATTGAATGGCTCAAGTCTTGGCAAGAAACCATGCTCAGTAGCAAAGAAGGCGTGATGAAATAGGCGCAAAAAGCAAATCCTACCATTTGAGAGTTCAGCGGCCCATGTTTTAGACATTTTGCCTGATAAATGATTAATCAATTATCTTAAGGAATAAATTAAGAGATGAATAATGATAAATCAAAGCCTGTCATTTAGACTAAAATCCTGAAAATTCTTAGAAAAAGTCTCAACCAGTCTTTACTCATGTGGTGAAATCCTAGAAAACAACCACCCAGCAGAGAGAAAGAAAGACAGACAGAAATAAACAAACAGGATATTCAGGCATTAACTCCGTGTAGATGACCTGTTTGCCACATTTCCTTATTTGCATCTGAATGTTTGGGCAATAACACACAAACACAAAATACAGGCTAATCTGTCATTGAGTTCTGGGCAAAACAGAAACTTTTAAGATTACTAATCCCCATCAAACCTAGACACATCTACAGAGCTACAGTGGCTCACAACTCCTGGCCAGACTCTATAAGCTGAGGTCACGACATATGGGTCATAGCTCTGACTGAATTATGACTCACGATTTTTGATAACTGGTTACACAAAAATAGCTTATTCAGCTCTTTTTTGGTTAGAAGATCAGCTGAATCGTTTAACTAGAAATATAAAACATGAGGGAAGCTCTCAGGAGAAAACAGGCTGGAGAAGAATATTTGGAGTCAGTTTATGTCTGTGCATGTGTTTATGTGCACTCCCTACCTGTCAACAGAGGAGCTGTATCTCCTGGTGGACCATTTTGTGTAGTACCGCCATCATCACTCTCTGCATCTCCACAACAACAACAAAGCAAAACAAAAACAAAAAAAAACTCTTCCAGTTCTGTTTCTCTGTACAAACTTTACACTCTTAGCTTTTGTAGTATTTCCTGTTTCTCACTTTAATAAGCAGCTGAAACTTTGATTTGAGATTCAAAGCTCAGTCTCTACTACTTACGTTCTTTAGTCAGACCAAAACAAGTTTCTTCTTTCTTTGGTTTCCTTTCTTTTGCAATGTTTTAAACAGCAGCTTTTGTCCAAATTTTCAATATAAAGAACGTCAGAGAAGAAAACAGCTCTACTGAGTGACTCTCAACTCAACCACTAAAAAATACAGCTGCAGTTTTAAATCCAATAAACTTGAAGTAGATAAATTATTCTTTGTCATCTTCTAGCATTCTTTCCACTTGTCTCTAAAAAATCCAGATAAAAATCATTGATCCGATTGTTGTTTGTCCAATCTGTTGACCTCTGACCTCCTTACAGCTGGTTTGATGTTCCTCTTTCAACATTAAGTCATTGGCAATCAGATATAATGTACTGGGAAGAAAATATCTTTAAAAATTCACCTTAATTCTAGAAACCAGGACCATGGAAAGGTCTGTGTATTGTGTAGACTTGCAGAGATTGGTTGATTAATCGATTAGTCATAATCATAATGATGATTTTTGATAATCAGTTAATTGTCAGACATTTTTAAGAAGAAATGCCAAATATTCAAAGGTTCCTCTTTCTCAAAGGTTCCTGTTTCTGTGACGATGTGACGCCTTTTGTTGTCATATGTGTCGGTAATCTGAATATCTTTGGGTTTTGGACGGTTGATCAAATAATAAAAGGAATTTTTCACTATTTTCTGATGGTTTATAAACAAAAAAGTTATAAATCAACAAAATAATCATCAACTTAATCAATTCTGAAAATTTTCACTTCTAATTGCAAATTCGAGACACTATAATTCTAGTACGGCTACCAAAGCAGTTACTTTTTAAACTTTTTATGTTAAACAAAAGAGGCCAGAGTTGTCAAATCTAAAAACAAGTTAAAAGTAAAAGAACTCAGACCATAAAAAAGTCTAAAACCAACAGATTATTGATTATAAAGCTTCAAACTGTCTGATTGAAGAATCTGATCAGACTCTGTTGTAGTTTGATATCCTGCCCCACTGATGAATACAAGGAGGTTGAGAAAATGTTTCAGAGTGAAGTTAGATGCTACAACGAGAAGTAATCTGAGTACTCTGGGTAGCCTCCAACACTGCAATACTTGGCCTGCAGTTTCCCACCTGCACCTGAATGCACCTGCTGTCATTAAATCTCACTGCACTACTGAGTTTTGCATCAGAGAGTCAGATAAATGACTGTTTGTCAGCAGTAGCAGCTATAAAACAATTTCTCTTGCTCATGATGGATTTACAGAGAGTAAAACGAGACAGAAATGTAGAAAAATAACGCCGAGATAAAGAGGAAGAAGAGCAGGAGCATCCAGTCAATCGGGAACTTGACATATTCGAACAAAATAATCCATCAGTTATGAAAGATCGACTGAAAATCCTGCATCGGTCGTCTCTGCTCTGCTCTGTCTCTCTGATCGTCCCCAGATGAAAAGACTAACACACACCGGCCGAGTCGAGTGTCTCTCTCTCTGCTCCCTCTATCACATCCTCCTCCTCCTCCTCCTCCTCCTCTCTCTTGCGTCACGGGCGTCGGGATTAAAATCGCACAGCCACTGGCATCATGGGAAATATGCAGATTAGCGGAGCGTCCGGTCGTGTTCGAGTTTGGCAGAAACGCAAAGAGAGAAAAACTGAAAATATCTATTTATCTAAAATCTCACTTTCTCTATGCTGCTGTCCTCGTTTTACCCTCACATCTCTGTCTCTCTTTTGTGTGTGTGTGTGTGGATTAACTGAGAAATCAAGTGTGTGTGTGTGTTGAAAACCTCTGGTATTACACATGGACATATCCTTTGCACTAATCCTCTTTTATACACAATTTTGCAGACACACAAAACACACACACTCACTGTGTTGTGTGTCGTCGGCTCCTGTGCGTGGTAAACCGTGACTTTGATCCTGCTGTCATGGTAGAGCGGGTAGTCGCCACGGAAACACACAGATGTTACAAAGACACTCTCGTCGAGTCCCTGCAACACAAACACACACACACTAGTTGTGTTACTGTGACTGCAGAAGGTGTTACATTGACCTACATTGATTTCATGAAGACAAATCCTAACCTTAACCTAAGCCTAACCTAAGCTAGCTAGGTTTTTGCTAACGCTATGAAGCTAATGTTAGCATTAGCAACTTTAAGTTTTGTCTGTATATAAAACAAGATAATGATAAAGAGATATTATTTTAGTTGTGGAAGTTCACAATTTTCTTACATTCATTTAAGATGCTATATGTACGTTTTTGCTATCGCTGCATAGCAGACATTAGCATTTGCATTGTTTGGCAAGATAGTAAAATGTCGAGAATAAAGTGTACTTCATCTTATGTGTTTTAAAACAAGATAATAATTAAGAAATGTAGTTTTTAGTTTTAGAAGTTTTCACAGTTTTCTCACATTCATTAAAGGAGCTACATGTAAGTTTTTGCTTATATCGCTACATAGCTAATGTTAGCATTAACCACTGTTTGGCCTATGCTGTCTCGTACAACCACTTTATCCGCCCTCCAGTCCAACATGAGAGGATGAATAAGTAGCTGCTGCCCAGTGGACGTAAACACAACACTGGCTGAAGCTCTTGGTGAGTAAACAGCTGTTAACTAACTAACTTTGACCTAAACCTAAGTCTCAACCCTCACACAGTCTTTTGACTTAGTGAGGACCGAGAAATGTCCTCACTACGATGGTTTAGCACTGATTATCGTATAGCAACTCGAGCCCAGACTAACAACAGGACTGTGTAAACATAGTTGTGTGTAAAAGTGTGTGTGGACCTTCTCTATCTCGGAGCAGCAGTGCTTCCTGACTGTGTGAGTGTTTGTGTTGATCACAAAAACTTGAATCTGAACTCTGGCTGCAGCTGCAACTCGACACTCTGAGACAAACAGAAAACACAGTGAACTGAAGTGTGTTTGTGTATATAAAACTACTATATAAATACATACAGAAAAACAGAACTTATTTAAGAGTAATAATTCTTACCGACACTCAGGTGCAGTGGAGAGACAGCTCGGCTCACCTTATTTTGAGCAACATTACATCCAGTCAGGTAAGTTAATATATATACAGTGAATTTTACCTGTCATACACTCACCTGTATCTCCGTCACTTTCCAGGCTTGTGTCACAGTGTGCAGTGGTGTGTGTGTGCTGTGCAGTGTGTGCGTTAATGAACGTGGCGAGGTGTGTGATGCGCATCCGCAGCGACTCTGCATTGGCGTTTCTGAGGTCGACGAGCCACGACGTACACTCTGCAGAGCTGCTGGACTGAAGGAGCACGCGAGGGACTCGCCGCTCTCAAAACCTGAACACACACACAGACACTGATTTACTGCTTCAACAGTTTATCATTGTATGTAAAAACGTGTGTGTTTGTGTGTGTTACGTACTGACAGCCAGTCGTCTGTTGTCGTCAGGAAGCTTCATAACCTCACATCTCTCCAACCGCAGCACCTCCTCCAGCTCACCACCCTGCACACATAAACTTATGGTTAATATTTAACTAATCCAGAGTATCTGCAGTGTTCACTACATTAAATATAAGAAATTTTAAGACCTTTTAAGAAAGTAAAACGATACCAAATGACAGAAAAAAACAATAAGGCAAAAAAACACCACAAAGAGACACATAATAACTACAGAGAGACTCAAAGCTACTACTACAAAGCCAAAAAAACCCACAAAGAGACACAAAACCACCACAAAGAGACACAAAACCACCACAAAGAGACACAAAACCACCACAAAGAGACACAACATTACCACAGAGACACAAAACAGCTACAGAGAGACACAAAACCACTACAAAGAGAGACAGCATGCTCATTGTCTCACAATCCATACATTCCTGGACCCAGATAAGTGGCAGAAAACAGATGGATGGATTAACCAATTAAGAATACAAAATAAATTAGTTAATAATTTAGCTAATTAAGTATTTACCTAAAGTTTTTGCTAAAAGTTAAATTCAGACTTTTTAAAACCTTCACTTCGTCTCTCACCTGTTTCTTCAGGATGAACAGCAGGTTCCCCCTCAGTCGACAAAACCTCTCACTGAGACCTGAGACACAAAACGACTGTTAGTGATCAGACAAACAACACGACTCTTTAAATTCTACGACAGTAGAGTCACATCGTGTTTCATGTTGAATATCCAGGACATGGTTCTACTGTTGCTCACAGAGAAGTTCCAGGAAGTAAAGTCAGACTGAGTCAGAGGACGGAAATAGATGGAGACGACTGCCGAGGAGCCGCAGAGCAAGGCAGCTGAACTCAGACTGATGATGAACATAATAGAATAGAATAGAATAGAACAGAACAGAATAGAATAGAATAGAATAGAATCCCTCTGACCTCTGACTCGCAGCGTTCCTTCTTTCTGGAAGTTTCCAGATGTTTCGTCTCTGGACAGAAACAGCAGCTGGCTGCGGTTCAGCCTCAGCTTCATCCTCCTCAGCTTCATCCTCCTCCTCCTCCTCACAACATATCACCTGTCTGCAGGGACCATCATCATCATCATCATCATCAGGGTCTGATGTCCATCACTGCCTGTACACACGCAGATACATGTTTATATTTTTACATTTTACCAAAAATCTATTCACATATTCTGTCACTATTCGAGCTACATGATATATTAACGGCTAATAAATTAGCCATAATTGGAATTATCAATAATAAGAATAGTTATTAAAACGTAGTAACATAAGAATTCTTCTTATTTTTTATTTTGATGACAATTTCAGACATTAATTAGTGGTGTATCTAAAAATTAGACTTTGAGGATAAACGAGACGATGAATGATGAACAGAGCAGTTTAATGGTTTAAAGGTTTGTTTCAGTTTAACAGCTTCAAATAATCATTAACTAGTCCAAGAGTATGTAGAGTTATTACAACGGTTATAGCATGTGTGTCGAAAAGGAGAGACGTGGATAAAGTTACTGGTACCCTTCCTCTTTAAAAAGAAAAACTATTTAACTCAACAAAACTACTTCATATGAAACAAACTGTACACAAACAAACATTTTTAACACGTTCGGAGGTTTATCAGCGTCTCTTACCGACATTAAAACAGGTTTTTGGGGTCAGAACCAACTTTCCGACCGCTGTTTGTTTTGAGAGGAATCCATCGAAAACCTTTGGACGAGTCAAGTATCGCGAGAGCTCCTCGTCGTGTCGAATCCTCTCGGCTGCGCTGCTCACGTTCAACCACAAGATGTCGCGAGAATGGCTGCTTCTAACAAACCACCAGTAAAAGTTGATTTTAAGTGAGGGAGAGAACGATTTAGTTTGTTTATTAAAGTTGTGTCTATTTTATTATAGTTTAGAAATAGTTTAAAAGCGTATACTTCTATTTTACATCTGTAATTATTATGAAATAGGAGTTATATAATGGAGGAAATATTTTTGTTAAAATATTTAAATTTAATCATTGAATTTTCTCCTCTGGATGTGTTTTGGAGGAGTAGGCTTTAAATTCAGATCATTATAATAATATACCACATACTTTGTCTGGTTCTGTGTGTACACGTTTGTAATGTAGACACACTACATAATTTCCTCATAAGTTTTCAACCTTCACCTTCTTTCACTCTTAAATTTTATATGTTTATTCTTTATCTGTTTTACTGTCATAGTTTGTTTGTTGTTCTATCCATACATGCAGTATTTGAGCAGCCATATTTGTGCTTGTATGCATGTATATGTGTATACGTGTATGTATTTTTTTCTTTTTTTGTTACAGCAACTGCTATAAAGATATGATTTGCCAAAAATTACAGGGTTATTCTAAGATGACAGTGAGGAGCCAAACTCAAAGCCACCACAAAGATCACATTGTGTTGCATTTTGTATTCATTTTCTGTCTTTCTCAGACTGGGGGCCCTGTAGAAGAAGGGAGGGGGAAAAAATTAATTACCAAGAATATTTACCACAAATGACTTGCTTTTGTTCTTCTATCACATCTCCCCCCCCCCCCCCCCTTTTTTTTTTTTAAACGATTCGTAAAAAAGCGATCTACAGTATCTTAGGTTCAGCTGTGGTTTCCACCTCCTCCTCTCTCTATGTATCTCATTCAGCAGCAGGTCAGGATGGAGGTGGCAGCTCTCTGTCTTCTTCTCCGTAAGTAACACAACAATATAAGATGTGTATATTGTAAGCTAATTACAGACTTATGACTTTTATGAGTGACGCTCAGATTTATGACTCTTATATAATCCAAATCATATGCAAACATTCATTTCCCTTTAAACCAGGGCTGAATCTATACAAAGAAAAACTACATTGTGGTTATTTTGAAAGATATTACAGGATGTTATGAGTCAAATTTTATATTTTCACTGAAAACAAATATATAAGAACAGTGATGATGTGATTTTCATTTCCAGGTTCCAGGAAGTATACAATCAGAATGATTTTAGACTTTCAACTTTGTGTCAACAGTTTGGGGAAGCCCCTTTCCTGTTTCAACATGACAGCCCTGCACAAAACTATGGTTTTAGGAGGATTTAGTTGCTACAGAAGGTTCGCAGGGTCTCAGGGAGGTTTTAGTAGGTTATTAAGGAGGTTCTCAGGTTTAGGATGTTTTAGTGGTTGATGGGAAGGTTCAAGAGGTCCTTTCAGTTGTCCTGAGTGTTGTCTAGAAGGTTTAACTGATCATTGAAGATGTACAGGAGGTTTTAATTTTCATTAAGAAGGTTCTAGTGGATCTTTAGGAGGTTCTATAGGTCCTTTAAGAGGTTCTAGAGGTCGTCTCACAAACCAAAATCACATCAATGCAAATTAAACAAACAAACAGAAATAAAATTGAAAAATCCATTTATTTGTACTGAAGCTGACTTTCTTTGTATTTAGTGATGTATCCCTTGGATTCTGGTCAAGCAGAAGGTAAGATTAAAGTCAGTAAATTGAGAACAACATGAAAATTAGTCAGGGAAATTCTGTGTCAAAGTTATTTGGTCACTTAATGTAACTTTAGCTTGATCTCTTACTATTATATGTATCATTTCAATGCCTCTTTACCTCCCTTTTTGCTCGTCCTCAATCTTCCTTTCCAGTCTCGTGTGACCATTGCTCCAAAGGTCCCAGTCTTGGGAATATAGTAAAAATTTTATGTGAGTTGTGTTGAGGACGAGCACAGGGAGGAAGAAGAGGAGGCAAGGACTGGATGGAGAGTGATGAAGAGGATGGAGGATGGGGAGGTTTGTCAAGGAATCAGTTATCTTAGACATGGTGTTGTTTTTCATCCATATTACAGTTGTAAGATTATAATGTTAAAGTGTCAGTTCTCTGGTCGTCCTTTCAGGTCCATGAGTGTCTGTCCTGCCCGCTGCTGCTGCCTTCCCTGCCACAGACAGCGGACTGTACTGGTGTGAAACTGAATGGGAACAACCATGACACCGGCCAACATCACTGCCAGCCACTGGTAGGCCCAGTATAAAAATGATCATTTCAGGAGTGACAAGACCATCGAAATTCTGTTATCTGTGTCCCATCCAGGGTGGGTTCAGTGATCCTGGAGAGTCCAGTTCTTCCTGTGACGGAGGGAGACAATGTGACTCTGCGCTGCCGCAACAAAGATGGCTACCTCATGGCTGATTTCTATAAAGATGGCATCCTCATGGTGACCAACTCCACATTAAACATGACCATCAACAGTGTTTCCAAGTCAGATGAAGGACTCTACAGGTGTGACAGCTATGGATATGGGAGCTCACCAGAGAGCTGGCTGACTGTCATAGGTGAGGAGATGTTTTACATGAAGTCAGTGGTTTCAGTATGAGACTACGATGCAAAGATTTTGTCCATAGGCCAATACATTCCCTGGCCATTTCCTGCTTGGTTTATAGGATTTACCGCATGTCTGGAACTTGCATCTCTATGAACAACGCATAACGGTGGAATTATATATGTTGCACCCTTATGATGATACACAACATTACTGGGTAATGTCTAATATGACTTGATATCTGGGGAATTAATTTTAAAAACTTTAAAGAGAGGAAAGTTTTCAGTAATCATATCTAACATTGTATGTAAGTGATGCATTATGCATTTGTTGATCAACTGACTATGAGCAAATTAAGTGACAAACACAAAATACGAACCTTTCAGCTCACAGTCAACATCATGATATATATATATTACTATTAAACCACCATGAAGTGCCTGAGCAGACTCTTAACTAGTCTCAGTCTCCTCCCCACAGCACCACCTGAGACTAGGATCCTCCAGCCCTCGTATGCCTACCAACCCTTATAAAGGCCACACCTGATGTGTGTGTGGAACTTTACCTGCTGTCCAAACATCTTACTGACTCCATATACAAGACAGCTATAGACAAGATTACAAATAAGAAGTACAATTAGACTCATGACACCTCTTACCAGTTTAAGGCCGGCCTCTATTGTTGGATTTGGATTGTGACTCAAATGGTTACCATCCTAGATGCAAAAAAATGGTGGAAGTTTAGACAATCAAAACCTTTAATTTTATCAATTCAAGAGTGAAATGTAAATCTTAGAAGATCAAATAGTTTGTAGAGAAGCTTCAACAAGACGCTGTATTTATGGGGTTGAATGGCTTAAAAGTAGAATCAATCAAAGTAGAAATCACTCCATTTTTAGTAAGTAAAAGGCAGTTTTGTGTGCCATCTTGTTATTCTTACTTTTTCTTTTTTGCCTTTATTTTATTCATTTTTATTTTATATTTTCAGTGCTGCAGGCTAAGGGAAGGAAGCTTTTTCGTACCATCTGATAATGTCATCATGAAATATTGCTGAATAATTATTAGTGACGCCACATACAATTATCCTTAAAGATATTCTAAAATATGTGACAAAATTCCCTGATTTTCATCCATGGGTTTTCAAATTGTTGACTTTAATATTATCTCATCATTTTTATTACTTTCTATAAACTTAATAAATTAATTACATTTTCATCACCCACGAGTTGGAATTTGCTGACACAGAAATAAAGTGCTGATCTTGAACCAAAGTGTTCCGCTTGCCCCCTGTTTGAAGCCACCATGGAGAAATAGAGCTGGAAACATACTAGACCTTCTGGGTGGCCTTCTGTCGAGTTGAAACGTTCACTGATCTTGCAGCAGAGGGCTTCAACAGGAAGTGTGGGGATTGATGAGTGTCTGTCTCTGTATTTGTATTAGTGGTAGACAATGTGACCTTGACTTTGAATATTAAGTGAAAAATGGAAATACTCAAGTACAACTGAGGTATGTCCACGGTTGGTGTGCTTATGTAAAAGTAATAATACTTTTATCTGTGGATACATGGTTTCCAACTTTTGTCTGATGGATCATCATGACCAAATGTGCATTTGAATGACTGCGAAACTTGATGTTCACACGATACAAAAGCATGGATATACTTTAACTACACCATTTCACCTGTTTATCTTTCTAGCTGTTGCTCAAACACTTACATACATCACCTCTTCAGCTTACTAGCTCAACTACTATTTTAACTGTTTATCGGGTTAGTTTTAGCTAATTATTTCGTCATTTTACCCCATTACCAGTGTGTATTTCTGCTAATATCCATGACTCCAACATTATTTAAATAACAGCAATCCAATAATTTTAGGTAACTATTTCAACTAGCCACGCTTTTACTTGGCCAATCGTTTAAGCTGATTATCTATTTATCTGTTTCAATTATATATCCACTACTTTTAGCTATTTCCAAACATCCATTCTAGCTATTTTACTATCCTACTTTTTAGCTTAACTTTTGAAGTATCATTTCAGAGTAACCTTTTTTAACTACTGTTTCTTTTAAATAACTATTTCAACTATCTACTTTTTAACCATTTCAACTATCACTTTTAGCTAATTACCAGTCATTTATCTAATTTAGCTAACTGTCAGCAGTTTTTTAACACTCCAAATAGTGCAGCCCAAGTTTTATAGCTGACTCGGTGGTTTTTGATTTAGTGTGTGTGTGTCTGTTGTTGTTGATGAAGCAAATTTAATGTGATATATATATTTCAAAAGGATATGTCTTATAGCATATGAGTAGAACAGTGATATATTGAAAACCACATTAAACCTTGCTTACTGTGTCGGACAAGTAACAGTACACTTGCGCTGCACATAGGTCACCAGTCATACACTCACAAACGAGCATATTTGCTATGTCACGCCTACAGGCTAGTTCTCCGTTTTACATAACCCATGTATCTTTAACTGTGGAGGAAACCAGCTTTTCTGAGGAAGCCGAGTTAACCACTGATCCACCATGCTGCCCAAGCAAATACACTGTAACACAGTTGGAAGTGGCACTTTATATTCCACATAATATGACCCAGTGTTAGGTCAACTCAAACAAACTCCACGTAAAGACAACCTGAGTTGCATTATTTTGCTATTTTCATAAACTCATCAGTTGCCTATATTAGATCTTCAAAATGAACATGTCAGTATTTGTCAGGGCAGCATGAACAGGTGCCAGCAACACCATCAGTCATTGTTTCTCATCTGGTGGCAGAGACTTAAGTGTCACTGCTGTTAGTTACCTTTCCGGTTTTTATAGAAACTTCACTGCTGTTCAGAGGAAACCTGTTGTTTTCTCTCTGTCCGCTGCGTCCCTCGTTGCTCTGTTTTCTGTGGTTTCTATTGTCCTGAAAGTATTGTGGTCAAATTCATTTCGTATTTTCTTTCATATCTTTGAGTAATATTTATTGACTTTTCTCACTTGGCATAGTAGCTGCTAACTTATATAGTAATGTATGTACTACATACTGCAAACAGCCAAACACAGATGCAAACTATCATCTAATCGTTTTATGGTGAATCTAGAAGTTTGATAGTGGTAGTTATAGATATTAAAGTGCTCATTTAAACAAAAACATGATTATTAGTTGATTATACATCAATAAAAACATGCTCATGATATTATATTCCATTTTGCCAATATATTCTGCAATGGGGTACACACTGTCTTGATTTTAACAATTCTTAAGGACAGCAAATAAGCCATCTGCTGGCCCTCAAGTGGCCAAATAAAATAAAATAATTGCTGCGCTGTGACATGGCGGACACAAATTTGCTCAGTCCAGGGTATAAAAAATACATAGAGAAAAAGAGCCTTGGTTTTGGGTCGTTATTGACAAGAAGTTGTCAGCAAGCACAAGGACTTGTGGGCCTGTTTCTTGCTAATCTGTCACTGTAGCAATTTTCTTGTTTGAAATTTTTAATGAATACAAGTTTAAAAACGGTTTTAGCCTCTTGAAAACCATGTAACCAAAATAAAAGATATTTAAAATCCTTTAGGTTGCACTTTTAATTTTTTATTTTGCTTAACTCACGCTAAATAAAATGCATGTTTTGAAACCTTGGTGTGCCTCGTTTGGATGGGGCGAAGGTTCTCACTGCTCTGACGCTTTCACCGCCGCTCCTCTCCGGCGTGAAGGTTATAAAATCGAGCATCCTCTGTAGGAGAAACAAACTGACCTGATAAGGAAAACAGTTCCGGGTGTGTTTGACTCCTTCCTGCTTTGGCTTCTCAACTTTTTATTTTGTACTAGTTAATATTAAAAATGAGGAGTTAATGCAGGAATAAGAAGAAAATCAGAGGCCTGAAGAAGAGGGTGTTTTAAAGCTGCGACAGTAAAACTGTTTCCAAGTGTCTCTCCGCCTTATTAGTGTCAAACACCGTTTACTCTTGCTTTGAAAACCACAGAAACTGGTGAATTATTGATGTAAACCACCTTTTACCACTTTTTATCGTGTGTGAAAATAGTTTATCTTTGAAGCTGGTTCACGAGGGAACACGGCGTATCTAGTAACTTTACCTTTAAAACAACAGTTTTGTTTTTTGTTTGGTTAGTGCACCCACCAGAACCTAACCTGTACTGCTAGACGAGGCCAGTTTGTGCTGCTCTTCACTTTTATGTTCTACAGAAAGGTAAGTTTCTACTATTTTGTCCACCCCTCATTGAAAAAAAAAAAATAGTTAGTTAAAAGTAAAACAATAACTGAACACGAAAACCTTCAGTAGAAGCAGTATTTATTATCAGACACCCAGTTTTATCCAGAAAAATGGTAATAAACTGAGCCAGCTGAGTGTTCACTGTTGTTAAAGGAAAGATGTTATGCCAAATGTGTCTTTTAATAGACCAGATTATTTATAAATATTGATTATTCAACTCCAGTTTGCCCATTACAGTATTGATTTTATATATTAAGATGCTGCACCATATTTGCTTTTATTTATAGTGTAGAATATTGGCGTTATTTTAAGCCAAAAGGCTGCAACCACAAATATTTATATATGATCAATTAATGTCTCAGTTGTTTTCTGACTTTGATTAACTACGGTCTGTCAGACATTGCAGTATTTTTATGTTTTGGTTTTGTGTGGATCAACAGTCCACAAAAAACACCTGTGCAATATCATTTTAAAAACAAAGCAAAATTTACACACCTGTGAACCTCAACCACCGAAATGACTACGAAGAGTCTGGCATGTATGAATTAAAATAAAGTCCATACATGCAGCAGAAAACTGATCTTTAATCTGCGACAGTAGTAGATACAAACACATCAAGGGTGTGTAACAGCTGCACAGATGGAGGTGAAACACTGGCGAATAATTAATCTACAATTATAACCAACATCAACATGAATAATTTACTGTCAGGACATGATGAGCAACAAGCCCAGACCTGCTGCTGTAACTCAGTCGATTCATCTCACAATAAAAAAAAAAAGAAAAATAAAGAAAACACAAGAAGCAACAATCAGATACCGTGAGTCACTTTATATGGTCAGTATCTTGATTAGGTGTTTACGTCTGTTGTACTCACACTCTCCTGTCATCTATAATAAAGCTAAACCCTTTAAAACTTCATAGTGCAAAGCACAAACACCTCAGACACAGTGAGAGTACAGGAACTCTTGACCCTGATGTGATGACACAAGTCGAAACATCAGAATTATCCAAATGTCCTGGACGGACTTCTAGTCTAAAGTTATTTCATTTAAGTTATACATATGCAGCATCCAACACGTGAGAGTAGGATTTTACATTTAAAAACACGCCTAAAACAATGTGAGTAAAATACTCTCTCTCCATTACGTACTCTGCTTAATAAAAGGAAGATGTACTTTACAGAAGAAGCCTGCACTCTGCAGGAATAAAACCTGTAATTTATTTGTAATTATTTAGCGAGTAATGTGAAGATTTGATGCTTTGGGTACAAATATCTACTCTCGGACCTCAAGATTAACTGATTAGATTTTGGTGGTCAAAGGTCATTTGTACATTATGAGGTTATTTTTAGTCTCGGCCATGGCACAATCTTGTCAGGGCTGTCAGTAATGTGTCCATGGTTCGTTTTAGATTAACAGCTCAGTGAAAGAAAGAAATCCTGGTTGTTTTGAATTTTAGAACAAAATGTTATCTAGCTGAGTTCGATGTTTTTATGTTTACATCTCTTTAAAGGACACTCACAGTTCTGATTCATGTACAGTTTTTAGAAAGTCAACAAAGGTTTATTTTCAGGCATGCTTATATCCACTAGGTGTGTATGTTAAGTACAGATGTTATCCAGATGTGTCATCGAACTAAACCCTTAAATCCTAGTGATGATGTAGATAGATAACTGTTTGCGGTAGATTATTGTTAAAATCTGGTTACCCTGATTAACTGGGGAGATATAGACTTCCTGTGTGTTAAGGTGCTTCTACTTTTCTAACACTTAGGTCGCTGTTTACCCACAGTCAGATCATTGCAGTTCACAGAGACACTGGAGCCTTAGTTCAGCTGAGTTCAGGTGAAAACTGAAGGTGGCTCTTCAGTCAAAATGTCAAAACACCAAATATGTGCTTTGATAAACTAGAATACCTGAGTATTAATGAAGCATCTACATCATGAGGAGAGAGGAGAAAAAACAGGACTAGCTTCATTAATCGGCACTGTAGATGACTGACTGACTTGGAAATTATTGCCTCACTAATTTTTAAAGGAAAATACCAAAAGTTCTGGTTTAAGCCCCTGATGTGAGGATTCTGCGCTTTTCTTTGTTAATATAAAGGAGAATAAATTGAATATCTTTAATAAACTCATTTTCTTGGCCTATTTTATGGAAAACGGTTAATTAAGAAACAATCTATAATGAAAATTCACTGAAGCGCCAGCAATGCTAAGGATACGAATTAGAGTAATCTTCCGTTATAGAGAATTGGCTGAATATTTTGCTGTTCTTCTCATTTTTCAAAAACAATACAAAAAAATCCATTTATTTATACAGCACACACACATACACACACACACACACACATATATATATATAATCTTAGAAATACCAAGAAAACAGCTTTTTAACATCAGAACTGAAAGATATTTTCTGTTTTATCTCCTGCAGAAGAAGAAGAAGAAGGAGATGGAGGATGGAGTGAGAGAAGGCGACAATGTATGACATCCAGCATCGTGAGGAAGAAACCTCCCACGGTGAGACAGCTTGAAAGGACTGTGTTACATTTCACATTTGAAACATCTCTGTAGCTGAGTTAAATCAGTTGCTTGCCACGATGTTCAGGGATCACTCCAGGACCTTTCATTACTAGGGTTTGCTTGATATTTACAGACACATGACCATTACTGTCGATTCAAGTGGCCCACGACCTTGAGCTAAAGACGCTCCAACTCGGTGTGTTCAAGTATAGCAGGAATGTGGAAACAAAATGGATCGCCATGATGTGTTGTATTTATTATGCCTCTTTGGCTAGATCATGCACTAAAGGTGTCATAGTTCGGTTGTTTATTTGTCCTCCCCATTCTCTTGAACATGGATCCTGTAACGTTTGACAGACCCCCAAGCATGACCTGATTAGGAGTTGGTAATCCAAAGCAGTCAAAGGTCAAAGCGACCTCCTTGAAAAACACCATTTCCTAGCCTTATGAACAGACATTCCAGCCCAAGAACCCACTGTCATGGCTGAGTGCAGATTAGTAAAAAATGGTATGTGCAGTATGTGTAAACTAACAAAATACTTTCCCAAGAAACAAAAGCGCTAATACAAGCAGATCCATACAACCATGCAGCTCACATAGTCACATAACCACTGACTTCATAAATTATATTATTCCTCCTTGTCTCTCTCGTGTGATCAGTATATTATGACTGATATTACCAGATATGTGGTTGATTTATTTGTCCCTTGCAGTTATTCACACAGACGACGTTATGCAACTGTCAAATAAAAGGACTGGAAATATGGTGCAGCAGGAGCTAACGGCTTTAATAAAGCATTACCAGTTGTCACGATAACAAAAGGAAAACTGGAGGATTAATAGACAGTGGGAGTGGATGAAACGTGGATGAGAAAGTCTTTGCGTTACCTGATAACATGCTGACCATTGTTGTGGTTAATAGTGATCGGGCTACCTGCAGAGGTACCACAGGAGTGGTCACACTGTGATGTCAGCAGCGCTCTCACCTGTGTGCAGAGAGCTGCACGAAAAGTAAAAGCAGCTGATGGGAAGTATTTCGTCTGATGTTAATCAATGTTAATCATTGAAACACTAATGAAAAAATGATGCTGGATGTGTTTCAGCCAAGGGCCAAAATCAAATTAGTTACTGCAGTTTAAAGTGGTTTTGTACAGATTGTCCCTTTAAGAGCCTGAAGAAACCAGCAGGCCTCCCTGGTCTCACACTGAAGGCTACTTAACCTCGGAAAGAGCAAAGGTGGATACTGTGGTGGAGTGTGTGTGTGTGAGGTTCGCCTCTGCCACTACATGCCTCGCTGTCTCTCTCAATGTGACACAACAACTTTGAGCCAGATTCATCCACAGGTGTGTGTGTGTGAGTTTATACTCAGTTAGGTTCCTCAGTCCAGGTTTGACTCAGGCTTAGGTTCAGTTTAGGGTCAGTCGTCTGCATTAGCTGTGATGGTTAAAGTCAGGCAAGAGTCCCGTCCTCACAAAGATAGAAGTGTGTGTGTGTCATTACCTCCTCATCTCCAGCCAGGTGACTATTTCCTGTCTGAGTGCTCCAGGACTCTCTGACTTTTCCTGCCGCTTAATCAACACAACAGGGGAGCCATCATCTCCGCAGAGCGAACCTCCTGCAACCTTGATCTGGGTTCTGATTACGCTGGTCATGGTCCTACCTACATCCCTCCATGTTGTTTTTCACGGTTGCTTTGACCTGACCTTCAATTATATATACTGTTGGTTACCGGTGATGTCTTCAGGAACTGGAGGCTCACAAGCATTCAGGGCTGCTGGAAATTTGAACTCCCAGCATGGAAACATGCCCCAAAGCCAGAAAAGTCGACTTGACAGGCTGCTTACTAAAGGGCTTCTGGGCAGTAACAGATGAGTAGCGACGGTGGTGTTCAAAACTGTGCTCTCCAGCCTTCATCAACCTGCTGCTGGAAATAAACGAGGTCCATTATTTGGACCCCCAAACATTACCTGATCGAGTAGCTAGAAAATCAGGTGTGCCAGTCGAACCCAGCTCTATTTCAGTTTGTCACACAATATCAGTCAGTCCATCAACATTTTCAGGTTGGGTCTACAGGTTGTGAACATTAATTCTGATTACCCATCAATCAATCCAACACCAGCAGTACTTTACCATTACGCCGGAAAGCCGCGACTTCTGAGTTCTCTCAACACTACTTCCAGTGTCTGTCAAAAAAAAAAAGAAATAAAAAATGTACCAGTTGATTGATATCATGTTATGCGACTTTCATTTTTCCTTTTCTGCGTATAGGAATCAAAACAGTAACGCAAATCATCAGCTTAACGATAAAAAGCAATCTAATCCAGTTTGAGGCCACACCTGAGGTCACCACAGAAACGGGGCAGAGCAAAGGTAAAATAGTGACAGAGTAGTCCATCTATCTATCTTGTTGTTTTCTCCATTTTCCAAAATTAAAATAATATCAGTTTAATCAACATCAAAATTATTGGTAGTTGTAGCCTTATTTATCTATGTTGCCTTATATTGTGCACGGTGTCACTACCAAAGTAATAGTAATCTACACGCGACAATTTGGCACCCTCAACAAATTATTTAGTTTTCTAGTGGGATTTTTATTTGACCTTTGAACCCTCCCTTCAGACCTCCAGTGACACCACAGAAACCAGGAAGTGGACCTGTGGTTATTCAAGCCAACAAGAACCCTGTGTAGCTTAGAAGCTGGAGAAAGTTCACAGAAGTGGAGCATCACCACATATAAAGGAGAGGAATCTAATGGGATTTAGGGTATAATCATCCATCAATCATCACTCAGTCGACTGTAGCACCCCTCTCTGCAGTGTACCAAACAGGCACTGGCCAGAGAAGCCTGCCTGTGGATCCTCGGGGACGTGACCTGACCTGAGCTCGCCTGAGCTGCTTTGAGACGACCGACAACGCCACGAACACATGACCAAGCTTGGCTCGACGCTTGCCAATCAGCTTTGTCAGCTCACAGTGACACAGAAGACCCTGGGGGACACTTTCTACGGAGCTCTGCTTCAAACGCCCGACACTCACACGTGGAAGTTTTCTTTTTCTCAAAAGTACAGCTTACTTGCATTATATAAATGGTCTTATAAACCCTCATTAAGCTGCATGTATTCATAAATCAGGGTGGAGTTTGGTGAATGCAGGCAAACCAGAAGTTTGACAAAAAGCGGCGTGACTGATGATACAAAGCTTAGTTAATTTTTCACGCCTGACATGAACACACCACAATAAAACTATCGAGGACACCAAGATCAACACTAAGCAGTGCACGCTAAGCTGCCAGGGTGGGTGGAAACACACCATGACACAAATATAATCTATTATCAGTGGTAAATTTGTTATGTCTCTGAATTAAAATATGCTATATGTACATTTTACACATATATATAGCTAATAAAAGAGTATTAATAACTGTTGGCTTACCAAGAGTTTCAGCCATGACAAGACAAGAGGTTAGAATACGCCCTCTGACAGCGCTAAGCTCTTCATCCTCTCATGTTGGACTGAGGGCAGACTATTGCTACAGACCTTGCAATACTATCAAAAAGTGGTATTAATGACATTCTAGATATTAATGGACAAATCCAACAGAATTTGTAAGAGTTGATACCCAAAGGCCATCCTGGGAAATGTAGAACATCAGTAGAAAAAGAAAGTAGCCTAAAATACTGAATGTAGAAGATATACAGACTTTAAAAAACATTAATTTCATTTCTTCAGGATTGAGTATGATGGCGTGACTGAGTCGAACTGAGTGAGCTGGAACCTGGGCTCGGGACACTGGCCAACATACCCAAACTGAGGCAGGCCCAGGTGCCCAGATCCAGAGGGAAAATTAGAAGCACTCAGGGATGACCTGTCCGCTAAAGTCAAGCTGCTGGAGGGAAAACAAGGTGAGAGCGCACTTGAGGGAGGATCGAGTTCTGATGAATCTGGCAGGCTAGGTGACATGGTTTGATTTGTCTGAACAAATCTGTGATGATGATGTGTGGTGAAGACTTGTTTTTGCCTGAAAAAACGCATCAACTACGAAGAGATTTCTATTCATTGTGTACAAAGGAGTGTGATCAATCCATAACACTATAGACAAATCCATAATTTTCTTCTGTCTGCAGGTCAAAAGTCCTCCATAACCAGTTATGGCTGCTCCACAGCCATAGCAGCTAACAGTTTATTGCGTCACAGTTTCTCCAGCAAACATCCAACAGGCTGGGGAAAACTTCAGCAACTCAGTGATGGAAGCCCTCCTGGCTGAGGAAAGTTGACCCAATGAAACAGCATGAAAAATTCACCAAATGGCAGACATGATGTGGGTTTGCGGATGTTTGGGATTCATGGAAGCTATGTGGGAAAAATTTGGGGAGTGTTTGAATTGGGAAATTTCGACTAAAATGTTCAAAATATATGAAATTCTAGGATAGCTAGTTAGGTAAGCAGGCAGTTTATTTATACGAGAATGGAAATTTGGATTCCCCAGGGTTTGGGATGGATTTCCAGTATCTGAAAGCTTCTAAAAACCCAAGTGTTTACAAAATGAAAGAAGTTTTAGAGGGAACTTGAAGTTCAGTGGCTTTTTTTTTCCAGTTTCCAAATGTTGTAGAACTGTATAAAAGTCTGGAAAGTTTTGGAAATATTTTTCTTAGCATTCTGAAATTTGTTTAGGACCAAAGGTTCTCAAGAAATTTCTATACCATACATACCGCGATATACAGTAATTTATGACTTGATCTGTTTTCTAATGCAGCACACACATATACATATGTACCCCGCCTGGTTTTCTCTCCTCTGTGGCCAAAAGGTTGGGAGTAACCATCGAATCCCTCTGTGAGGCACCTGTTTCTTTGAACTTTAGAAACTTCGCTACCGTGAAGTCAGAAACTCACAAATGTATCAAAAAGTCCCTCGACACTTCACTGCTGGGAAAATAGCTTCACCACCAGCAGGGCTGGTGGCGTCTCTTCAATTCTGTACCTGTAGCTGTCTATTTTGGATGGGATCTGGTTGATAAAACACCTGGATCCACTCTGCTTCAAGCCTGGCCGGATCTCTTATAGCAAGGCCGCAACTGGAACGGCGCATACCGAA
>BRZM01001742.1:30253-104573 GCA_033238685.1 Lates japonicus | reverse complement strand
ACCGAGGGAGAAGAAATATTTATCTGTAGAGTTCACGCCAGCATCATCAACGCGGACGCACCTGCAGCGCAGCATCACGCCCAGCACCTGGAAACGGCCAGACAGAGGGAGGCCAGATTTCCGTGGCGCCAACCTCCCCAATGCACATTTTTCACGGAATATCAAAAATATATTTATAAACATCTGTTCTATCTTCAAAATAACAGACCATATAAAACATTTTGAGCCACATGCTTTCAAACATTGTTGCCGATCAAGACGATTTTATCATCATTGCTGGTCGAAAGGAAATAGTGACTTTCTGGCATGTCATCGGTTTAACCGGACCCGCAGCTTTAACATCCATCCATCTCTCGGTCTAACATGCGGCCTGACCGGCTGCCGCCTGTCAGCGCGCGAGATGATTTTCACGACACCTCAAAAAAAGAGAGAACGGCCTTATTTTTGGATCAAACGAAATGGCTGACCGGCTGAAACCACCTGCACAGAGACGCACAGAGCCAGTGAAAATCTTATATAATCAGGAGGTTTATAATCCAACCAGCATCAGAGCGTGAGGCACCGCAGTGTTAACACGGGTTAAACCAGCAGCGATCAGCCCGGTCAATCACCGCTGCGCGGCTCAGACAGGAGAAGCGATGGCGCTGATCGGAAACAGCCACCGAGGCCACCGCATGAACACTGGTCGCGACGAGACAGAACATTTACTAAAGGACAGCATGGCGTTTGTTACTACCGCCCACCAGTCCCCGCGCGAAGATTACACCGCGTTAAAACAGCGAGCCAGATGATACCGCCAGTAAGGGGCAATGATTTCAACGCTTGAGAACTGGTATCAGCGAGGTCAAATGGAGACTTCGCGGCTAACCCGCAACAAACCGACGCGATACGAGGCAGTGAATCAAGTCCCGACTACGTCACTCACGGGACAGAAGAACCGTCCGCCAGTCAAAGGATTTTGACACCATGCTGAGACTCATACAACCATTGCACCAACCATGCCAGCGAAGGCTGTGAGTTTATTAGCTCGATTCACCCTGAGTTTCATGGAAGACCAATAGCCACCCTTTCATGAACTGTCAGCATATATTTCATCCACATCTTCGAAATACGTGAAAGCTGAATGCAATCATCTCGAAACATTAAACGCTAATCTAACCTGATTGTTTCCTGAACACTGAAGTTTGCTTTGAGCGAATGACAATAAATACACAAAATCGATTAGTTCTGGTCGATGACCACCGATTGTGATTTAAACTTTCACCAGATTTCATCATAGTACGCTTGTTTTTAAAGATCGATACTCAAAATCCTTGTTACTTTACCACAACAATGGCAACGAGAACGATCCCGGGTTCATTGATTAACCAAGATTAGTGCCTGCGAGGATGGCAAGAGAGAGGGTCTGGTTAGCCATGAGGCGAATATATCGATGGATTGTCGATCAAAAAGAAAATATAAAACATCAGACTCCTGACCTTGACCTCCGACAGTTGTTGAAACGTGAACCCTGAGACAGTGGCACATGCAGAGTGAGTTTTATCGACGCTGTTTTGCGAATGGAAGATCTCTAACGTTCCACTGAGGCCCCACACCGAAACCTCCCGAGGCGACCCCTAATCCGACCAGTAACCATGCTCAGGAGACAACACCCCATGAGGTCAGAAGAGAAAACGCCGTCAGTGAATACGATGTCTCCAATGAAGAGCATATTTTGCTCATGCTCAGTCCGTCTTCCTGACCCTGCTTCTGCCGATTGAAAACCCACACCTGAGACTCCCCACCCAGGCTCATTAAATCATGAGTCACACTGTTCAGATCATTTGTTGCGGCGACACTGGTGACTATTAAAGAAAGCATGATTTTGCAGGGTTAACCGAAAGAACGAGATGAATGGTCACCCTGGTACACTTTTTTGCTGGTTTTAGCGGAAATGATAAGATGTTGCCAACATGACACGTTAATGTTTGTTTATTGACCACAGTTCTTCTTCCCGTCCACACCTGCACCGATTCACGTCCATTTTATCTCCTCCTTGATTGAGGCGACATTGCCAACGAGTGCGCAGGGATGTTACCCTGAAAACCGATAATGGATTTTTTTCATCGCCTGATGGTGAATGATATTCCATAGTGTTGGTGGATGACGCAACGAACACCCTCGCCGATATTAGCCTGGCTATCATAAAATATGTTAGCTGGTGAAACCCACCGAGGTCTGTTGACCTCGTACGAGGCGGCAGAGGCGCGCCGGCCACGCTGCACCGCTTCCGCATCGCAGCGTCGGAGGCGATCGCGAGCGATATTGTTCAGTGAGCCGCGATTACTCGATCTGACGACCGCCCGGGAGGCGTGTCGACGCGCGATTAGTTCACCGCCCCTCAGCCAAGCGTGAGCCAGCAGTTTCCTTTAGAGGTTCATCTCATAGCTCTCACTGTTACAATACCATCCTCCGGCTTAGTCTTATTTATCTCGAGAAAGTAGTTTTTGAGGTTTATAACTGAAATGATATTTAGCGGCAGGCAGGGCGTCAAAATAGACTGACATGCACCAGCCTGAGCTGGTCTGAACAGGCAGCCTCCTCACAAGCCTGTATGCCTCAGGCCAGGCATCATGCTCAACATCCTCCATTAACCACTGAAGATGTTGTTTCATTGCACCAGAGCTGGGATCCGGTGATGAAACCCATTTATTCTGTGAAATTGAAAGGATGACTGCATTGGCTCAGCCATGTAGGAAACAGAGGAAGACGTTTGATGTTGGTGAGCATGTTTGAGTTTCGGTCATTTGGCTCGATGACCTGGATTTTGGGTGTTATTTGTGGCTCAGATGATCTCACATTCTCTTGGTCTCACTTGTGTCATTCTCCTGTCACAGAATCGATCTGATAGTGACGGCAACCATCTCCATCGGATGAACAAGGTCTTTATGGAGCTCAGATGCCAGAACAGCCTCTATTTTGCTTGAGCCTTATTGGCCCACCCAGACAGTGGGCGAGACGATGCGGTCTCTTCTCTGCCTGGCAGGCATGAGCAGGAAGTGCTCATGGCACTGGCACCATCATTCACCTGTGCCTTCACGTTTTATCGGCCTTCTCATAATGGCCCTCACTCTCTGGCTCATTGGTCAGCCTTTTCTCATTTCGCATTTCACCTTTCATGCAAACTTACAACAGGCTGAAAGGACAACAACACCAACTGGTCCACAAACAGTCTCGCTGAGCCTTCTGTTCGCACTGTCATCAGGCCCAGACCTGACCAAGACCTCAGCCTCCAAATCATAGCCTCGTGGCCCGCCTGGCCAGCTGCAGCCGAGTTCCCGCCTTGTGGCGTTGCCTCGGCCGGTAGCCCCGGAGGCGAAGCACAGCGACGCGATGAAACTGCCGCTCAGCTGGCGACCGCGTGACAGCTTAATCGGTTCGTCTGTCTTTTGATTTCAACCGGTTTCACCCTGAACAGCATCATCTCGGTGAGTTAGTCGAGACCCCAGCGCAATGACGATTTTAGCTCATGGTTCTGAGAGTTTCAGACTTTGACATGACGTGTTTGTTTCAACGGAAGTCTGTGTCAGTTGGTTAGATGCCGCAGGAAAGGCTGGGTTTGAACCGCGTAAACGTTCCTGTTGTTTAGTAACATTTTGTGCCGTGCTTCAGGCGGAGGTGATTTGTTAAATTCTGAACAGTTCATTTTATCACGTCGGATCATCTCGCTTGCCAGCACAGTGAGTCTCAGCAGAGTGAGCAGTGGTCGAGTCGGCGCAGATTTACCTTCTTGAATTGTTTCGAGGAAAATTCCGCCGCTTGGCGTCCAGAATGGAGACCCGCGAGACATCATTATCAAGAGCGAGCAGAGATTGCGTCGTCGTCAACCGACACTGTCTTCACTTCCTTCAATCTCAACGAACAGCAGCACACCACCCTGCATCACACACAGGCCCGCTGCACTGTCACTGCCGACACAGTCGGTTCAAGAGGCTCCAGCCCCTGGTCCAGGTCTCGCAGAAAACGTAACACTCCCTGCTCAACCAGAGTCAGCCGTTACCTGTACCACAGAGCACATAACGACCAGCATCGCCCAACCGAAGACAGAAATATTCATTAAAACATTGAAAACGACACATAGAGCAACATATCTGGTTACACAAAATGTCATCAAAAGACAGCAGTGACCGATAAAGAGCTGCAACGACCGCGACAGAACAGAACCCGCCGACAACACATCACAAAATGGCCCACAGGTGCTGGGAACAGACTCTCACACACCTCTCTTTGCCTTCTTTCAGAGCTCCCGATCCTCCGGTGGAGGCCTGATCGACAGCCGCCCACCGCCAGCCTTCATATCGACGCCTGATCGCCACAGCGCACCGGCCTGACCGCGGTTGCCCGCCTCACCTGCATCGGCGATACATCAGCAGCACAATGCCTTGTTCATCAAACGTGTCCATGGCCTGCCGTGACTGACCTGCTCCTTCGGCAGCCCCTCCAGAACCCTCATCCTCTTCTTCTTTCAGACCCTCCGGCCCCCAGTTCAGCGGGGCATGGGGAGAGAAGAGGCGGAGCAGGAGAAGGGGGAGGTGGCCTGTCCGTCAAGCCTTCAATATCGCAGGGTCTTTAGAGGAGGATACCGCAGCGACATCCTCCTCGGAGGAGTATGCCGGGAGCTGACGTTCATCACGCATTCCCCGCGGCCGATTGACCTGCTGGCCAGTGGTGCCTGGCGGTGGGCAGGTCGGTCACCGAGGGATGGGGTGACCATGACGAAGGCAGCATGACAGGCCAGAGTATGTCCAGAAGAAGCAAATATCTGAAGAAACTATGAGAAAATTAGAATTTAATCACAAAGGACTTAGTCAAAATGAACACTCAGAAACAGATGTCATAAGGAGCAGAAGCTGGATGAATCAAGAATCTGATAACTGGTTTCATAGAAAAAGAACTGCTGATCCACCTTCACAAGAACCTGTTGGAGAGTTTATAATAATTATTATATCATAAAAATAGTATTTATTTAATAAGATACAATATCAATTAATAAATATCTGAACTGAGACCAGGACTTAATGAGCTGGGAAACCAGACCACACTATATCCATCTGTGAGGTAAAGAATAAAATACTTAGAAACGTCTTATCAAATGAAATAATTGAACATTGACAAACATTATAAATATAAGATTTTTAGACAGGTTAAAACTGATGCTAGTCTTTCTTCCATCACACACACACACACACACATTGTTTATAAAATTGAATGTGAACCATATATGGACTTCCTGTTAAGAGTGTTTTTCCTGTAAAGAGCTGAGTAAACAAAACACAAGCACAGTTACACGTAGAAACATTATAGTAAAACAACTTTAGAGCGAGTAGAAACAACATCACAACAAGTGTAACAAATTATGTGTTAATGGGCTGAAACATGAAGCAGAAACAGGAGTAGAAATACATGAGTGGATTCACAGGAAATTAATCAAGAACAGATAAAATAATTGATTAATTGTTTTAATAAAGCAAGGTTCTCAAACTTCTGAGTTAAACCATGTTGTCGAATGAAAAGTCAACACTGCCCGGTAGCTCAAAGAACCAGTTCCTCAATTAATAAATGTTGTCAGGTTTTTGCCTGGAACCCGGATAAGAGTCTAGAGACAAACTGTTGTAATTAACTTGAAAGATGTCCCATCTTGCTGATGCTTGTTAGAAAGTGAAGATCAGCCATCAGACCAGAGACAAAGCTCATGAGCCACTCCCAGAAACAACAGATCAGCCCCGAACACTGAGTTCTGCTCTTACAATTCACACAATAGAAACACCTTTGAACAGCAGGCTCACATCCAGGCAGACGTTGCAGGAGTCTATAAGAACCAAACAATGATGAAAACAGATCACCAATCAATGATTTCTGATTCTTAGATGATCAAATATAATCTAATATATACTGAACACCACTATCAAGTTCTGGGCTGAAGCACCATGATCAAAAGCTCGAGAGAACAGCAGAAACCAGTCAGTTTAAGACGCGTTCATCCAAAAAGCTTCACAGTTGGCACTGCTCTTCCTTTTGTTGTCCACAAAACACCTGCAAAGTGTTCAGCTGCTGATCAGCTGGTCACTTTGTAGACAAGAGTTTACAAAAGTTTTTCTCACTTAGTTTTCTTTTAATTTCTCTCCAGGTCTCTGGTTACCATCATCCCCTGACCTCTGGATTTGACCTTTGACCCTTCAACAACCTCCGATGTTACTAAAGCGATGACCCGTCTTCATCATCGTCACTACCCCCTTCATCATGGTCACCCATCCCCTCGGTGACCGACCTGCCCACCACCAAACCTCCCCTGTCTGCTGCCGTCCAATCAGCCGCGGGAATGCACGTGATGGGCAGTGTCTCCCCGGCCAATGAGAGGCAGGGTTTCTCCCTCCGAGAGGAGGATGTAGCCGTCGCCGTGCCGACATCTCCTCCTTCTCCTCCACTAAGATTTTCTGATATTGAAGGCAACCGGACGAAACCACCTCCCCCTGTCGCTGCTCCCCCTCCTCCTCCTCCGCCTCTTCCTCCTCCTCCTCCTCCTCCCATACCACCCCTGCTTCCAGGACTGGGAGACCCCACAGGAGGAGGTCTGAGGAAGAAGAAGAGGGTGAGGAGTTTCTTCTGGAAAACGATACCAGAGGAGCAGGTAAAGTCACAGCTCGACCATAATAGATTTACACATTTATTAAAACAAAGCATTGTGTATACTTATGAGCTGTGTGTGTGTGTGTCTTTGTGTGTGTCACAGGTGAAGGGGCGGGCCAACCTGTGGACTCAGGGCCGAGTGCAGCAGCAGTACCAGATCGACGTCCAGACCATCGAGGAACTGTTTGGTCAGAACGACTGTCAATCAAACTCCAAGGCCCCGCCCACCAGAGGAGAGAGGATCAGGAGCTCGTTTAGAGAAACCAAAGAGGAGGTGTGTGAGTGTGTGTCTGTGTGTTTGTAGGTTGTATCTCTTTGATTGTTTGTTTGTTTAACACCTGTAGGTATTTTGTGTCTGTTGTCATTTTGGGTTCTGTTCAATTTCTGTCCCTTTCTGGTCGTTGCATCTTTGTGGTCACTTTCTGTCTTTTCGTGTTATTTTGTGTCTCTGTTGTTATTTTGTGTCTCTTTGTAGATATTTTGTTTATCTATGTGGTCGTTTTGTGTGTTTTTGTAGATATTTTCTGTCTTGTGATTGTTTTGGTGTATCTTTTTTGGTCATTATGTGTCTCTGTGGTAATTTTAAATCTTTTAACTGAGCTCTGAGACTTTTAAACAGGAAATATTTACAGTCTTTTCATGCAGAGGACCTGGACCAGGGGCCCCACGACCTCTGGGCCTCTTAGACCATTTGTAATCAACCTGTGTGTGTACATGTTTATATGTGTGATACAGGGTGGTGTGTGCTGCTGTTTGTTGAAGGTGTGAAGGAAGTGAGGTGTGTGTGGACAGTTTCCACCTGGGTTGTGACCTCAAACTGACACCTGTCTCTCTCTCTCTCTCTCTCGCTCTCTCTCTGTCTGTGTCTATGTCTCTCACCCAGGTCTCCATTCTGGACGCCAAGCGAGGGATGAACGTTGGGATTTTCCTCAAACAGTTCAAGAGGTAAATCTCTCTTTTGTGACTCTGACCGCAAACAAACACTCACACACTTTTCACCTCTGCTGAGATTTTCCACTGTTAGCTCAAGCAGAGCGAGAGAAGATGTTGTCCGACGTGATAGACAAATGAGATATTTCAGAATTTAATAAAATCACCTCCACCTAAAATAAACAAAATGTTACTAAAAACAACAGAACGTTTTACATGACCCTTAACCTTAAACCCAGCTAGCTTCCTCTGCAGCATCTAACCAACTTCAACACAAGACTGGTTTGAGCAAACATCATGTAATGTAAAAAAGTCTGAAGCTTTCTCAAGAACCGCTGACCCAAAAAAAATCATAGTCGACACTGCACTTCCTTTGGTCCTCAGCAATACACCCACAAAGTTTGATGCTGATCAGTTGAGCAGTTGTTGAGAAAATCAAAAGACAGACAGACGGTTAAAACAATAATACATGATCCTTAACCCTAAACCCAACTAGTTTTATCTGCAGCGTCTATCTATTACTTCACCTCAGAACTTACCCGACCACAGGGGGCAGCATTACAGGAAACAGACTTCAACACAGGACTGGCTTGAGCAGGCCACGGAGATACATGAGTTTGGAGGTTTTAGGGTCTTGGTCGAATTCTGGGCCTGTTGTTGGTGCAGGCAAATTATCAACAAGGACCAGTTTGTGTTAGTAAGTTAGTTAGTTAATTTATTGTCCTTTCGAAAATTTTCTTGTAGAGTTTTGCATAAAAGAAAGAGTGGAAATGCGGGAAATTCAGAAAAACGTTGGCCAAATTAGAGAAGTTGGTGTATTTATGAGAAGAGAATGCGATAAAGTGCAATGGAAACAGAATTGGTGGATAAATCATTACCAGATATACATGAAGCACTTTAACATTGCTCATGTGTGACGGAGAGAGAGATTGCGTGATGTGTCTCCTCGCCCTCATCCCCAAGGTGTTATGGGTAAACAGGTGAGGTGATGCTGGCGTGTTGTGAAGGAATGCATACAGGGACGCCCGATTTCACGTCACGACAGAGGAACAAGTTCACGTCTGTGGATGGGTTTCTGAATGAGCCGGGAGGGATGACACAAGAGACGAGAGACAAGAGAGATGTAAAATCATTATAAGACCACAAATAGCCACAAGAATTTTGAGTTGTCAATTTAAATAGAAGCCAAAACCGACATGGCTGCACCAACATCAGTGATCTTCACACTCTGAACTACCATATTTCAAATGAAAATGCAGTCATTTCCTTTCATTCACACTCCTAAAGTCAGTGGTTTTGCATCCCCACTGGATCCCAATGCACATAGACACGTGGGGAAGCAAAATGGCATCTTTAAACCTACAGAGGTTTGGTTTAGTAACATGGAGGGAGGTCAGCTGGAGCAGACAGTGTTGTTAATATGTTTATATTGTATTGAGAGCATCACCATGTTCAGACTGAGTGCTTACCAAACACTATGAGAGACATACAGGCATGAGGGAGGGAGGCAGATTGACTGACAGCTGCTGTGTGTTTAAAGCAGAAACAGGTTTACTTCACTGCTCGGGCTTTTATTTTTAATCTCCAGTATTTACCGTTATGTCATGTCTGATATGTTTGGCCTTCTTGTACCTTCAGCTGTGAACTTCAGTTGTAAACTAAAAACTACCTTCCTCTTCAGGTCCAATCAGATGATAGTAGATGATATTCGCCATGGCAACAGTGAGCCCTATGGGGTGGAGCCTCTAAGAGAGCTGCTGAAACTGCTGCCGGAAACAGAAGAGGTGACGAACTCATCAACACATCAACACACACTCTACGAACGAGTCAATCAGATCGAATTAGTGCGAAAACCACTGGAGCATTATCTGTCATAGTCTCATATAGAGCGCTGCAGTCCTAGGAAGTAAATTAGCATGTTAGCACTTCCTGTTACCTCGTCCCAAAGTCAATGGGTGTAGTTGGTTTATAGCCTAACATTAGCTTTTTACTTCTGGAGATTGTATTTAGGCTTCAAACATCAAAACAAGGGTGTTCATTTGTGAAGATAATCACAACTTTTTGTCGGTCACTGTTTATTTTCTGCAAAAATCAAAAACCCAATGAAAAAATCCCATTGGCTTTTTGTCGAGGGAACCAGGGTGATGCTAACATCCCTGCACCACTCTGTTGGCAATATCACTTCAATAAGGAGAGATAAAATGGACATGAATGTATTTTAAGGGTGTGGACCCCAGGAAGAGGAGCTAATGAGGATCCAAATAAATAAACATTAACGTTATCATGTTGGCAGCATCTTCATCTGTTTCCCCACCTACAGGTAAAGAAGCTAAAGTCGTACCGAGGTGACGTCTCCAAGCTCTCATTGGCCGATTCCTTCATCTACCTGCTGATTCAGCTCCCCAGGTTAGACGCCATATCTTAAATCAGTCCACTTCTTTCCTTTAATGTGATCTTTCCAATTGTTCCTTTTAACGTGGATCCCTAGAACCAATTTGTTGAAGCTAATAGCGATTCTAAATAAAGAATAATCACTTCAAAGCAGATTGAGGAGCGATCTTCTTCCAGATTAAATGGAGTTTCTGTCAACAGCAGATGGTGGAAAGAATGAAAAGACTGAAGCATGAAACTTAAATGTGCTCTTAATTTGGAGGAGCATCAGTGACTAACAACAGCATGCATTTTGTTCCTCTTCCCCGACACTTTCTCATGAGTTTGTTTGTGTATTTGCAAGCTTGCGCTCGTATAAAATGCAGATTTTCTCTCTCTATCTCTAGTTACACAGTCCGGATTGAGTCCATGCTGTTGAAGGAGGAGTTTCCCGGAGTGTGCGAGGCCATGAAAACAGACATTAGGATCCTTCGTTCTGCCACCAAAGGTAACGTCAGTAAACTGCTCTCTGCATGGTGCCACCGTTTTTAGCTCTCAAAGTTCACGTGTTTCAACAACTGTGGAAATTAAAGGTCAAGTCTGATGATGTTTTATATTTTTCTTTTTGTCAACAAATCCCATGAACAGACCATAACTGTTATTGTCTGTGTGTCCAAAGCTACAGCATAATAATTTAGACTCAGACCCACATACTGTCTTGCTGCTGCAAATATCCACAAGGGCACTAAATGTGGATTAATCTGCTGCTGAAAATAGACCCCAGGGGATGATTTATATAGTTCTTATTGTTTATTTGTTGAAAATTTAAGTAAGCAGAAGTTTTTGGAAATTATCTGATCTTTTTAAAAAAATAAAACATTATATATTTGTATTAAGATACGGTAGGAACAAATGGTTTTGAGTGCCACAGGTAGAGTTGGGGAGTCAGAAAATATTGAGAGACTAAATCAGTTTTTATTGTGGTGTGGTAAACATTTTTGTCAAGTTTAAGCACAAAAACAACTTGGTTAGTTTTAGGGAAACATCAAGGTTTGATTTAGATTAGCGTTTGTTGATATTTGAGATGTGGTTACAGATATAACCGCATGTTTGGGGAGTGATGGTGGTCATGGTTAAAAGAAACTAACATTAACTGATGGACTGTTGGAAAGAGGAGACAAACATTGGTCTTCCATATAGCTAGGTAGATCAAGCTAGCTAGTCTCCAGCTGCTTGCTAACTAACATTTGGCAACCCAACTGCCAGTTAGCAAGCTAGCAAGTTCAAATACAGGTATCCAAAAATCTGTTAATGAAAGCTGAAACCAAACAAGACAGAAGTTCACTATATCAATGATGACATGTCAAAGAGCTTGATTCCATGTCTCTTACATTGTTCGTTAACAATCAGGTTTGAAGCGTGCAATAGCTTGTTGCGATGATATTTTCCCATTTTGTTCCTCAACAGTGCAATTTGCAAGTTCACAAAACAGTTGGAAATGTTTTACTTTGTCCCCTTTTTGGTTGCAAGAAAGTACTTAATGTCTTTCAAATGGCATGTTTTAACACTGGTGTGATGTTGTTTTTGTCTTTTCATGGGATTTGGTTGACAGTAAGTAACAGAAAACACCATACTTGTCCTTAAGTAAATATGTTCTGTTCCTTTTGGCTCAAGGATACATGCAGAGGAAACATCAGTAAAACAGCTCCAGTAAACACTCCATCCCTTCCTCACAACATGCCCAACACTTGACTATTTATGGTGTGTGTGTGAACTTATAACGCCTGAATTGTTAATTAACCCTCCATGTGTTAACACTCACGGTGTCGACACACACTCACACTCTGTGATGCCACAGGATTTGTGATTATAAACTCTGGTTATCTTTTTATTATGTGTAAGCAAGATGTTTACCTTATTTCTGTGTACGCCTCTCTTCCTCTCTCTCTTTAATCTTTCACATGATGATTTAGCAGGTGATGTTTTGTATTTGTCTGTTTGTTGATCCAACAGCTTCCTCTCTCTCTGTTTTTTTTTTTTTTTTTGCCCCAGAGTTAATGTACAGAGGAGCTCCCATGCCGTCTCCACCTGGTGCTGCAGGCTGGAAATATCCTCAACGCTGTGAGTGGGAAACAGACAATGAATAATTGAAGAAAGCATGGATGGAGGATGGCATGTTACATCGTCCAGTTAACCCACTAACGTACAGAAATCCCTTTTAATTTCTTTAAGTAGCTTTAATAAGCAGTAAAATCATCTTATCTAACAGCAATGACAAAAAAAGCATGTAAAAGTAAATAACATATAGTCTGTTAACGTTTTTCAAGATAGAACAAGGTCTTTATAAATATATTTTTTAATTATTTAAAATATTTAGGAAATGTGTTATATTATTTTGAATGTATGTGTGTTGTGGGAGGTTAAGTGCAGGAATGCAGTGGGCTCGTTGTCCTCCCTCCTGTCTCTGTCGACACTAAGGCCAACAAACTGGCATGAACCTGCTGCACTTTGTTCTGGTCAGTAAAAGTGCATCCAAAAAACGTTGGTGATCATAACATGAACTCTACAGATTGTGCTTATTTCTTCTCCTCCTTCAGGAAGCTCCAGCATGAGAGGTTGTTGAGTTTCTCCTGGTTTAATGTCCAGGCTGCAGCCAGGTCAGAAAGCTTTAAGATTCATTTTGCTCTGCAACAGCGCCCTCTGCCTGTTTTTTACATTACATTTACCTTCAAATGTGATACAGTGGATTATAGACATTTGTAGTCTCTTCTGTGTCTCTTTATGATGATTGTTCATCTCCTTATGGTCATTTTTTTGTCTCTTTAAGGTAATTTTTGTCTATTTAAGGTCATTTTTCATCTCTTGGGGTTCATTTGTGTGTCTGAGGTTGTTTAAGTTTCTATCTGGACCCTATGACTTAAATTAAGAAATATTAACAGTCACTTCATACAGTCTTTGCCCAGGCCTGTTTACTTTGGCCTGTTTGGCAATGTGTCCATAATAATACAGAAGCCCTTTGTATTTAAAAGAAGCTTTGTGGCCACTGTGCAACAGTACAATGCATCAGCTGTGTGAATAAAAAATATACAAGAGGATAGAAACATTATTTTGTTAAGAATATTTTGTATATATCTTGTTTTTTAATACAAATTTTTTGCAGGATCTCTTGAAACGCTGGATGCTGAACTGAAGTGGCTGATGACCCGCACGCCTAGTAGAGGGAGAGTGTCCAGAGAGACACAGAGCTGTTGCAGCAACTGGACAGTTTCCCTGCAGGCACACACCTGAATGCAACATCAACTCATCAAAGTGTTGCAACGATCAATGTAAACAGTCAGTCTAGTCTTTCTTGTTTTATTTTTGTCTCTCAGTCTGCAAACCTCGTTCTCTGTGTTCGCTAAGTGCGGGAAGTCGTGGCAGCTGGAGGAAGGAAGGCAGCGAGCTCATTGATTTCTTCTGTGAGGACAGAGATGCCAGACCGGACGACTGCTTCAGCATCTTTCACACCTTCTGTTCCAGGTTCACTAACGCCGTCAAGGTAACAAATACACCATTATTCAGTCACACATTGACAATTAAACATAAACTCGCTACAGTTATCAGCAGTAATGGTTATTAACATCACCTGTAGTATAAATGATGTGATTCGCGCTCAGTTTGATTAACATGTCTTCTGTCTCCCTCAAAGGAAAAACATGGAGAGGGAGGTTACATGCCTGGACACGGGCGCTTGCAGGAATGGAGGAGAAGAGGCAATTCTGGGCAGGGGGAGGAGGCACGAGGATCTACCTAAAACACTGAACAAAAATATGCACATGCTGCTTGATTAGTGATGAATTTTCACCAGGATCCTGTCGAGGTGGGTGGAGGTTTAGGTTGCGCCAGCAGCCAGCGGACATGTTCAAGCAAGTCACGACATGATGACACCGGGCTACTGATGGAGCTTCCTCACCCAAAGTCTCGCTCCACGCCACCCTTCTGGGGCACTCTGGGAGCTTACGACGCTCCCGAACTCTCCGGGGTTCAGCTCGCCATCTTGCCGCTGAGCCGAACTGAGCACCTCAGGGAAAATGGGGACACCTAACCGCAGTTGGCCAGACAGCTTTCCGATCAGCCTCACCAAACCTGGGCTTGAAAAGTTCAGGACTCTCCTCAGACTCTGCCCTGAAAGTCTAAGGGTCACAACATTCAGCTTCCTCTGAAACCAGCAGCCGCCTCAAGCGGGTGAGATGGCACCAGACCCCCATCACCTCCCAAGACTTCTTGAGTCCAAAACACAAACACACACCATACAACCACCAGCACCTTAGCCGCGATGTTGCACAAACCCAGTAGATGCTTAATAATCCCACAAAAAGTTACAGTAACAGCTACTCTGATTCAAACCAGCAACTGAACACAACAACAACTGCAAAGATCGACTTGGTCATCAAACCTAATCTGGTTTGAGAGGGGAACCAACTAGAATGAACAAATCTGATCAGGACTTTAGTGATGAGACGACCCAGCATCACAGGCAACATGTCTGTGGTTGTAGAAACATGCACATTGGTGCCTGAACTGAAAAAAAGTCGATAAGGTCACTAACTTGACCAGTCGTAATAAAGGCATCACATTAGTGGACATCACCAGGATGATCTAATAATCACAGACGGAGTGGTTGAGTGAAGAATCCCAGCCCAGAAGTTGCACAGACTATGTCCCAGATTGGGAATACAGACAAATCTGATGTGCAGGTTTCTGAAACAAGCCTTCGCCGCCAAAAGATGAAGGACAGGGAGGATACAGGAGTGTGTGAGGTGACAGGTGTGTGCGAGGGCAGCCAGCGTAACTCAATACAAAACTGACAACGCACACGCATAAACTGAGAAGGACTAGGCTCGAAATGACAATCAGGAGGAAAACCAGCAAGCCTCTTCCCTGCAGCCAATCACACACATTCAGAACCTCAACCAGCCAATGAGGAAGCCACACAGTGCCTGAACCCATCAGCAGCCAACCAGTGCCTGTCTCTCGCCAGACGACCCGCCACTCAAGGCTCTTCCCAGAGTTCTCGCAGAGCCTGCATCAGCCAATGAAGCGCCTGCTCTCACCACAGATGCCTCTGAGGAAGGTAAGGAATTGGCAAATCAAGGAGAAGGCTGTGGCAAAAACACCATCGAAACACGAGATGTGGAGATCTATCCTGAACAATCAACAGATGATAAGGACAGAAAATGCTGCTGCTTCTTGTCAAAAAGATCTTAATGAAAATACAGGAGCACCTCCACCAATGGAAAGCAGCAGAACCGCAACTTCGGCCCAAACCATCCACCAAGAACACCCCTACCTCAAAACATCGGCTCGCTGGGATGAAACCCATCGCAACCCCAAAAACCACCTCCACTCACCAACAAATACAAACCCCGTCCGCACCCTCACTCAACTCCGGAACTAGGCATGAGGCGGTTAAATGACATTCAACCAGCCGAGGCGTTTCCTCCCAGGGTGTAACCGCCTGAGAAGGCTCCCCTGGCCACCAATAGGGATCCTCCAAGATCAGAAGCGCCACCAGCGTCTGACCGCTTCAACTCAACAGCACCTCCCAATCGACGAGAGAGGCTCTTCCACTGCTCCGTTTTCCAGACGGTCCAGCATCAACAAGATGCAAGACCCCAAGGATCCGAAGACCAGGCAGTATCAGGTACTCAGGCATCTGCCAAAGAGCAGAATCCAGACTTGTAAAGGAAGCCCATCCGAAAACCCTTAACAAAACCCAAACCCCAGCAGGAGGGGAGAAGATTTGTCGCCCACTCTGCGAACTCTCACCAGGCTGCAGAGAGAGGTGGAGGAGGAGGAGTATCAGTGCCCCTGCTACACCTTTGCACAAAACCACCACACCTTCATCATCCCCACTTCCAGGCTTCGCTCAAACACCGCCCTTCCTTCAGACGGACCCACACCACCTCTTGCTCCACCTCATTCACCCCACACTGGCTCAGACTCTTCTCAAATCCTCCATGAAGACCACCACCACCTCCTCTGTTGCACCAACCAGCACCTCCTCGGCTTTCAATTCCCGAACAGGCTCACTGAGAGTCCCCACCACTACCACCAGATCTAAAGATCTCCTCAACCCATCCTCCTCCCCACTAAGGAGTGCGTCTCGAGCATCAGGACATCTCTCGCCGGGCTTCTCCATGACTCACTGACTTCACCTAAAGGCTAATCATGAATGACAGCGAAGCCCGACAAGTCAGCTTAAATTTCAGGGACTCAGTCAAGGCCATAAGGCCGTAGCTGGAGTGTAACAGAAAATCTGAGGTCAGCCTAACATGAAGTCTGGGCTCCTTCTGTCTTTACAGGAGTGTAGAGGAGAAACTAGTGATACATTCCAATATGAAGTATTGGCTATTATTCATACAGAGGAAGAGAGGTGATGTATTCTCATGTACCAAGTTTAGGTAGAAATGAAGCAGATACATTCCAACATGAAGCACAGACACTGAGACCGAAAGGCTTAGTTCAATATGAAGTTTGACGAACACCCTCTCCTGGTTGTGAAAGGATGCATCTTTGTTTGAAAGCACTACATTATGTGCACTACTTGCTCTAGAAAATTAAGAATAAAATGTCCCTAGGGTGTTCTTTTAAACATTTGAATGCATTCCAATATGAACGTATTAAAGATACTCTTGTCTTTAGAGTTTCTCTTGCCTGTCTACACTAGAAAGAGGTTCGAAAGAAATGTATCCACGATCTTTGTAAAATATTTGGTTTTAGAGGCTTGGTGGGCGTGAACAACTTCAGAGGGCTGCTAACGCACTACCCAGCTGGGAACATGCTAAAGCCGCCATCCCATGCATGCTTTTCTTAATCAGCATTGTAGCATTTAACTCCAGAGTTATACTTTCCACGTCAGCAAGGACACAAGGTCCTCTTGATCCGAAGTTTGTACTACAGGCCATGCGCCTCCTTAACCGACTCAGCGGACTACACAGCAGCACAATCAGAACAAACATAGTATCCATCGCTGTCTGCTATGTGTGCATCCACAAGGAGTATAATTGAGGCCTTAGAAGCCAACAGCCTTAGTGGTACTGTAGCAGTTTTCCTGACATAACAACAAAGTTTTCATACTTATTTTGTGTCTCAGAACAAAGCAATAAAAAATACCCTCCCAAGCAGCTAAACCAGGGTCCAACCATGAATCGCTACATACATGGACCCCCTGTTTTCTGAGACCTGCCATATTCAGCGTTTACACATTTATTTCCTTTCCTTGTAATGAGATTTAAAAATAAATGCCCTGTCTTTTCTTCAGTGTTGATGGTAATGACGTGACTGAATCCAGCTGGTATTTCCTTGCAACTTCATTAAACGATCAATTTATGTCTTAAATTCTTCGATTTCGACCTTTAACTTCACTAACCAAACTGAGGAATTTCTGTACATCTGGCCTGATTTGAAGCAGAAATTATAGAATTATTATTGTATTTAAAATAAAATCACTGAGAATCATGTAGTTTTGAAAGAATGATCAGTTGACGTAAGACATTTAAAGTGTCTCTCGATCTCAAAACCAACAGTGTCTGACCTATTGAGAAAAAGTCTGCAGTGCCAAGTTTGTTAATATGACGATATGTACATGTATCTATTTATATGTAGTTAATATTGATATATATATACAATCTATCAACTAATTAATAAAGTATTATTCTCCATCACCAACTGTCCTTAAATACTTATATAAAAATATATAAACGCTGTTTTGCCTTAAAGTTCTTTCTATTTCCCCACCACCACCTCCAACACTGATATGGAGCTAAATCTTTATAACTTCACTCAGTCACATCAGTGATTTTTGAGTTTAAATAATGATAACAACCTCAATTAGGTAAATAAGGGTTTATTTACAATATGTACACATTATAAAACAATACCTGAGCACAATGTCCATCAGCACTACAAGATGAAGTTACAATACTTACTAGACCTGCAGGGAGGTATTAACGGGCCAAGCCCTTGTGCACTTCAAACGCCTGCCGAGGCAAGTTGGAACTTAAGGTCACTGAGAGCTAGGGTTTAGAGTATAATAGAGCTAAAAACTTTCCAATCGTGGGTTAAAACACTTTTATTCAAAAGGTAGGTTTATTATTTTTCTCAGCTTTGTGTAACCGTTACACTGGGGCCACAATATGCACCAAATTTTTGTACATATTGTCAGTGCTGTATGACACTCTTGTTCAAGTTTTCAAAGAATCAAACAGAGATTTGTAAAGATTCAACAGTTTCCTGTGTGAGCACACGCCATCCTTCTTTATAATCTTTTGCATTTTTGAGTATCAAAACTCTATTAATAAACTGTCTTCACAAGAGGACATGTTAAGTTTAATGTTAATGGCCAAGATTGTTTCTAAGATATGCAACACTTCCTGTTTTATTCGAGCTAACAGGAAGTCATTCCATTGTAACTTTTAACAATGTTTTTTTTCTGCTTTGATCATAGAAATTCTTTTCAACCCTGGGTTGATTATATAGCACTTCAGGGAATGTGGATGTAAGGTTTTTGACTGTTTTTCTTTTAACTCCTCATGAAATCGTGGCCCATCAGGACGGTGGTTGTCCTAGTCTTCAGCTTAAACACAGCACTCATCATGAGGCAGCATGGAGCCGGTCGCTCCTCAGTTAAACAGCTGAATCTTGTTCAGGAGGTGGAGGTCCCTCGGGTCAGATGAAGGTCTTCTGATCAGGTGTGTTGGTCCTCTCTCTGTTTGTGTCTCTCAGTGCAGGAAGCATGGTGTGACAGAGGTGAAAAGAAGTCGGGAGGTCGACTGCAGAAAGCAGCCCTCATGGGACCAATGGCAATATCAGGGTAAAAGTGAGTTGAGACAGAGAGGCTCCGTTTCTTGACAAACTTCACTATACTGTTGAACAGACATTTACTGTCTGGATCAGCAGACGAAGTGGTGCTGCTAGACTGAAAGGCAGCGCTTGGACCAGTAGAGCTGCTGCTGCTGCTGCTGCTAGTCCCAGTCCAACGTAGAGGCCGCATCCATCTGACTCTAGTGTTGTGGACTCACAGTTGGTCTCGAGGTGGACCTACTCTCAACAGCTGCTGAAAGGACAGAAAACACCTGTGTTTCTGACAACTGAATAATACAGTGCTGAGTAGCAAACTTCAACAACTCTAGCAACTTACCAGTGACATTGAGTTGACATTAGAGTCTAACCATACTTGTGTTGACTCTCATTGCGGTACAGATCTGAGTCCTCAGTCCTGAGTCTGGCCACATGAAGTCTGGAGTCGTCCTTCTGAGGACGCCTGTCAAACTGACTCGGGTTCCTGAAAAACTTTCATCCTGAGACTCTGGAGACCCTCAACACCCTCATGGAGATGAAACAGGACTGAGTCTTCATGGTCAGATATCGTTCACAGGATGAGGTGGGAAACAGGGTTCAGAGAGCGGTCAGTTGTGGTGGTGAAGGTCCACTCAGTGTGATGTTGTGGTTCTCTCTGCCTGATAGGAGGCTCCTGTGCTATCTACTACCAAATGTTCCCGTTGAGGAGACAGAGAGGGAAAGTGTAGGAGCAGACAAACTGAGGACTTGTATTATTGATTAGTGATTGTTGGTGGAGAATAAAGTGAAGGAGGAAAACTAACCAGGTGACACAGGAGGTCAGTTTACGAGCAGCAGGATCCAGCAGATCATCTCTCCCGTGAGAGACAGAGCTGGAAGAATACAAAACATGACATCAAAGCATAAATAAGGAGAATCTATCGTCAACCACGACTCCGTTGACCTCTGTAGTTAACACAAACTGTGTTTACAACAATACTTATACTGTACCACAGCTGTATCACAGAGCTGCAAAAGGTTAATCATCATTTATTATTCACTGTGAACAACTTTGTTACTGCTGCTTTTAAAAGTGTCATAAAAAGAAAGTTTATGATTGTTTATTATCATGTTTCCTCTCTTTCCCACACATGAGCAGTCGACAGAGAGGAAGGCAGAAACAGGTAGAGGCGAGTCAGGTGAAAGAATTTGCAGAAAGCAGGGTGTTCCTCCACATGTTTTGCCTCATGTGCTGTAGCAGGTTGGTGTGAAAAACTTCACAGTGTGCACAGTTAGTGAAGTGAAACCAACCAGACCTCATAACCAGGGATAAACATCTCCTCTGTGTTGATCAGTGAGAACAGGATCGGTGATGAAGTCTATGAAGGTCTGGTGAGTCTCACGTTTCATTAGACTCAGTAGAAGCAGCTTCCTCTCTTGTTAGACTGTTTCTGGTGTTTCTGGACGGTGAACTTGGTCTGTTGTTGATGAAGGAAAGTTACGAAGATCGAGAGTCAGATTCTCTCTCTGTTGAGTCAGTTGATCAAATAAATCGCCACATGAATGTTACTGATTTCATTCCTGAAGAATCGCGACTCATGATCTCTGGATACTAAACTTCAGCGCTTATCTGTATAGACACAAAAAGACTCTGCTGGATAATAACCATAGAAGATAATCTCACCAACAGAGACAGAGGTCTCCTGGTTCACTTTCCTCAGTTTAAACTCAAATATCTTCAGTCGCTGGGAGGTCATGTTCTCCATGTGTTCCCAACGATGGGAATAAACGCCCTCTGGTTCCCACACCATCACCACTCTACTCTGCACAGCCCATGTCTGAGCTTGTTTTCATGCTTCGCTCAGTTTATGTGGATGAAATAAACTCTGCTTTCAGCGGGCAGGCACCTTTTCCACTTCCCTAGATCCACTTTTATCCTGTCTGTGAGTCAGTAAGAACAGGATAAAAACATTTTCCATTCTTGCCCGGAGCCGGAATCTCACAGTTGAAGCTAAGCCACCTTCAAGTTATTTTAGGAAAAACTGCAGGTTAAACATGATACAATCAGTTTTTCGTGTCATCAGTGATGACAGGATGAATGAACTGTAGTTTCAAACATTTAGACTCACCAATGTTTCATCAAACTCCAGACTAAATCTAAAATAAGTATCTAAATGAGGTTAAACCATAAACACTGTCAGTGTTATGGTTATTATGGGGATTATCTATACTTATACTTTATCCTTATAACACCCCATACAGACTATTAAAATATGGTCTCAAACTGGGGGTCAACTGTTGAAACATGTGTGAACTGCTGAGGAATGTGCCAGCCCCCGCTGCACCTGTAATATCTTCGAGAGGTAACTTTAGCTTACTGTCTCTAGTCATTGTTTAAAGTTCCTGAATCAGCTAATTACATGAGTTTGGGCACATTTCATGTTTGTGTGTTTTACCCACATGGGAACTGTTGTACTAGAGAGATTAGCGGTATCATCTAGTTTGGAGAAGCTGAATTTGAATTGTTGTTATGACTCTGCTGTGGAAGAATTTAGAACAAGGTTATTGTTGTTTTTACGCAGACGTGTTGGATGTGTTATCAGCGGTAGGTGTGTGTATGTGCTCTTCACTTTCTGGCGCGGCGTTTAACCGCAATACTACATTTATCTCTTTGGGCAACTGTGCAAGTCGTGATAAACTACAGGTATTTCCTCTCCTCATATGAAACCCCGACCACAGTGAAGCAGTTCCAACTGATATTTAAATAACTCAGGTGGACTTTCAGGTGGAACAGTTCGCTGATCGTTTCCTAATAAATAATCTAACTATCAAACATGTGATTTACAGTTCGTGTTGTGTTTAATTGTAAAAGACTGAAGCTGTGGTGCATCTACCTGTTCAGATTCAAACCAGCACAAAGTTTCATATTTGCTCTTTTTATTTAATGACTTTTATCATGTGTCCATGTCTTCTTGTCTTTATCTGTGTCCTGTAGAGCACTAATGTTGATAAAATGTATGATCGATAAACTGTTTTAAGTCTCAGTAATCTGTGGTCTCGATAATAAAAGACTCTCAGACAGAAGAGTCACCACTTCTTCAGAAAAAACAAACCCAGTGATGAAAACAACACAACATCACCCTGTATCTGTACATCACCCTTGTGTCTCCTCTGTCAGACAGGGACTCTGCACAGTAAGACTCCTAAACATCGCCAGAAGGTGCAGCCTTGGCAGCCACTGGTCAGATCACAGATGTGGAACCAACAGAGTTGAGCTGCAGCGACAGACCAGGATCCACATTCTTCACATCCCACTGTCCAAACCACATGGTATCTAACCTCTGATCTAATGTTGAACTTCATGAGGATCACCTATAGTTTTAAAACCACCTTCTTCCTCCCAGACATTTCCCAGGATCCAGCAGGTGGCAGCATGCTCAAGAGTGCAGGGTGACAGGACCAGGGCTCAACAAGACATGGTACAACCAGCATCAGTGTCTGGAGACCACAGTCAGGACTCTGCATATTGTTTTTCACCAGACACTTCCTCAAACACCATTTATTAAAAGGAGGACTTTCATTTGGAGGAGGGCTGTATGAAGACAGGGTTTATCCTTTTCAGGTTAATGTGGGTGTTTCCATATTTGATTGTTTAAAAGTGTTAATACAGGCATCGTGTCCTGCAGCCGCTTAGTTCAGGTGTAGAAATGAGGAATAAACAATCTTTTCTATTATAATGACAATTATATCTGATTATTGATAACGTACAGGTTATTATTACACAGAATCTACAGCTGTTTAATTTTCTACATGTAGACCCAACAAGGTTGTAAGTGGACTGGATCATATTCACCGAGGGATTATTTTATACCGTTAAAAAATAGAGATCGGTCAAATAATCAGACCAACTGGTCTTTACTAACAGTGCACAGCGCCCCTATCAACTGACTGACAACTACATGATGATAGTTGTGAAATAGATTTGCATCTCCATGAGGGTGTTGAGGTCTCAGAGTCTCAGGATGAAGAGCTTTTCAGGACTTAGTCCAGTTTGACAAAGACGTGCCCTCAGAGAAGGACGTAATCAGATCATGTGTCCAGACCAGGACTTATACCCGTCCGTACAGGTGTGAAATCAACACAGAGCATGGGTGGAGTCGACAATGCTTCCACCCAACATCACTGGTAAGTTGATTCAGAAGCAAAAAACCTTTTCAAGGATGGTAATCAGTGCAGACCTTGCTGCTAAACCAGAGTTGTTGGAGTGTTGCTGCCTGTGCTAATTGTATTATTTACTGCTTCTCAAGATTGACAGAAGCACAATTGTTTTCCTGTCCTTTCCAGCAGCTGTTGGTGGCCTGAACCTCCAGAGACCAACTATGAGACAGAACCAGAGAGTAGAGGAAGGATCGGCCTCTCGTTGGACTAGAGACCCAACAGCAGCAGCAACAGCAGCTCTACTGGTCAAACTCTGTTCTGCTTCAAGCATTTCTTTCTCTAAATCTACTCAACCACTAATGTCGGTTTAATAGTATAAAGTGAGGTTTCTCAGAGAGCAAGACTTCTCTCTGTCTCTCCTTCTTTTGCAAGCTGTAACTTAGCTACACTGCAAGGGATCCAGTGTTGGTTTGGTAGCTGATGAAGTGGTGTATCAAATGGCCCAAGCTTGTTTGATTTAACTGGCATATCATAACAATGGTGACAGGCTAAAGATAGAAAGCATTAGCAGCTAAAGCCCTTAGTATCACAATAAATTATACAGGCTTTCCAACTGGCTCATCTGTCCAATAGAAGAGCATCAGTTCCCCAAAGCGAGCGAAGGTCCTCATGAATTGAACACCGTGCCAATGGTGACCTAGTTTTCCTCAGCATCGGGTCCAGTTCATGTTTGGCCAAACGACCTTGTGAGACGGTTTCTTTTGTTCTTGTGTGGAGTCTCGTCATTTTGTCCGTGTGATGGTTTTCCTATAGGCGGTCGTTTAGTGATGGCATCAGTCTCCATTCCTGAGCTCGACCCGAGTCCTTTACATAGAAATCAGTCCTGGGATGTGCAAAGGGGAGCGGAGGAGGAGTCAGAAGGTAATCATTTCATATGTCATGTTAGAATATTTCCCGTGGCAATAAAAAGCGAACAGCTATGTAAAATTGCTAGAATGCTACATGCAGTACTAAGTGTCAAACCTACTTGTTCATTCTTGTCCAAATCCAGTTGGTTTCCCATCAAATGTATAAAATAGCAAATACTGTAAATAAATAAAAGCTGCTGTACTACTGCGTGTACATAATGTTTATATCATACTGTTACTATAATTGTATACACTGTCATTTTGCTCAGTTCTTATTGCACTCCAGCTTTGCTGTAATTGCACTCTGTATTTATGATTAATGCTGTTTTCTAATAGATGTATTGTACATTTTTATTTATTATCTAGCTCTGCTTGGTGTGCAGTTTTATTTCCTATCTTCACTCTGTTCAATAAGTCTGTTTCTATTTCTGTTTTCATGTAGTAAAATACCATCTTCATTAAACTCAGGTCTTCTACATGTAAGAATAACAAGGTTCCCAGTGGACTGAAAATAAAATTATCTGTAAAACACAGTCCGTCAAATTGTCAACGGTCACACGGTAGATTTACAGAATAAAACTCATCAGGTTTATGAAAATATCTGAGACGCTGATTAGTCCGCAAATTGTCCTGCGTTGTGCTGTGAACTGTCCCTCAGGTACAGGTGTTGCTACACGAGGACACATACGGTGTTGATCTCCACGTGACCGCTGTGATTGTTGGTGAAATGTTTGGATGGATGGAGATCTGGTGGAGGTTCTGGATTCTGTCCTTTGGCGTTAAGGAGACCATGAAGCGGTGAGCAACAGCAAAAGATAAACGAAGAAGTTAGTTAGTTAGTTATTAGTTCTAAGAGCTGCAGAAAGGTTCGATCATCGTTCATTAATGGTGTGTGTGAAGCTGTTGATGTTTGTGCTCAGACTGAAGAACTGGAGATATTTACAGTGATGAGTGAAACCAAGAAGAAAACAGCTGAAGGTGAAGCTGAGCTGAATCAAACAGACAGTGGTCTATGGTGGATCAGAGAGAAACAAGAGAGAAATGAATGGACTGTAGAAGTTGGTCAAACTAAGAGTGATAAAGGTTTTATGAAGGAGTAGAAACTGAGTGGTTTTGGTAAAATCTTCTGCTGGTTGGTCAGTAGGGGAGCACTTGGTCTGAGCCTCAGTCATTAACACACCAGATTTATACCCTCTGCTCAGGCTGGAACATGTTGTTCAGGTCTTTCACTGATCCACAGGCTTCTCTCTTCTCACCTCAGGATTTTTATTTCTGTTTGTTTGTTCATGTATTTTATATATATAGTTTGAATGAGTCTCTGATGTTAAAGACTCACACACACACACAAGAACACAACACAAAATAAATGTGTGGATGGACTTTACTGGTCCAAACTGAGGATGAAATACAATTGCAACAAAATGTAAATAAAATAAATAAAACCAAAAACAGCATAAATCAGAAATACAGTGTGGTGTGTGCAAAAGCTGGAGTTTAATAAGAGGTGGACAAAATGACAGTGTATAATACATTACAGTAGCCTTAATTATAAACAGTATGTACATATGGTAGTGCAGCAGTTTACATATTTACAGTATTTACATAGTTTGTACATTTGATGAGGAAAAAACTGGATTAGTACAAAGATGAACACGAGTCACATGTAGATGGAGAATTTGCGGGGCGAGAACACAAACCACATCTCCTGCCGGTGCAGTAAGTTCCACAAATTGAACTTTGGTGACAGACTTACCAACAGAAGTGTCCCCGTCACCGTTATCAACAGCCCTTATATATATCTGCGGCAGACCCAGGGGACAACACAAGTGTGGTGTGCCGGTCTGTGAAATCCACTGTGAAAGCTTTTACAGAAGATATCTGAGAGTTTTATTCCGGAGAAGTGAGACCTCAGCTGCTCTTCTCACGGTAGGTTATCTTCTGCCATGATTTATTTTTCCTGCAGAGTTGATGTAGTCTTCTGTGTTTTTAATAGACAGGTTAACGCTGAAGTTGTAATTTTAAAGAATCCTCACATCTCAGCTGCTGATTCTTCAGAATGTAACGTTCATATTGTAGTTATTTGATCAACTTTGACTCAGAGGTGTCACCCTCTCATCTATGGAAGCCCAATGTCACAACACCTGACTGTAATGAAACAATTTAAGGTTACAAAGAACGTGATTTAAACTGTGGTTTGTTTGTTTGTTAGAAAACTTTACAAAGTCTTGGTTGTTCCTTTGCTTTCTTCGCAGTTTCCTTGGTCTTAGTCATTCTGTCAGAGTCCAGTGCTGGGAAACCACTGTTTCTTTCATGAACTGATGAATCCTGTCTGGTTTGTTTTGGTTACTCTGGTTGTTTTATTATCAGTTGTCTGGTTTTCGCTTTGCGTCTTTTACCTCTGTTCTGTTCCCAGCGTATTATACATGACTTTACCTACGGGACAAGTCCGGAACGTGAGTGTTTCCTATCACTCAGAAAAAAGAAACGGAGGAAAATATAGAGCGAGAATCGTCTTTACTGTGCAGGACAGCAACATGTGCACAGTGTGAAGCTCTAACCCTGAAGAGTAGGGACAGACACTTATTCAGAGCTGAGCCGCTAAGCCGGATTACCCACGGCACCCTATTTTATCTACCGATGGCCTTGACTAAATAACGCCTTGGGCTTATAGGAAAACACTACCAATATTACACTATTCCATTTAACCATGTATTTATGTGTAATATATATATATTTGTGCTACTTATTCCTACTTATTTCTTAATAGATATGATCTTGTTTCGTCGTTTTAACTTCAAAAAAGTATCATCATCAGTTTAATGTGAATGAGGTGTGTGGAGGAAATGGGCTCCCATACAATACTATGCTTATAACTATGTGTAATCCTGATGTTAGAATGAATTATCACTTCCTGAATGCGGAAACAGAGGCTGTGTTTACCACCCCTTCTTAGGGACACGCCCTTCTTAGGCGCAAACGTCCCATAACATAACCGGGTGAAAATATGGATTATCAGGACAAATTAAGGACAATTGGACTTGTTGTGTAAAATAATTGAAATTGATTTCAATAAATAAACTAACTAGCTAGCTTTTATCTGTCATTCTCGCTCTACCTGCTCCACTCAGTATATATCAAGAAGCATAAACATAGAAAAACATTGTAGTTGAGCAAAACTATTTTCACAGGTCTTAGTTTTTGAACTTTTGGACAAAATCTTAGATGAATTGCACTGCAAACTTCTTCTAGTTTGTCTGATTTGACACCTCAGTGTTTGTGGCTCATGTCAGTCAGTTGCTGTTGTGGGAGTTGAAGATGAAAATGAAGGTGGATGTGAAACATCAGTGCTGTTGTTACAGTCTGGATTAAATGATCTGACAGTGAACAGTGTGTGAGCATGAACGTGCTGCTGACATGTTAATAACATATATAATGAATAATGACTGTTTCCTCTGTCTCCTCTCACAGGGAGAAGATGATCTGCTGGATCCTGCTGCTCATCAAACTGACCTCCACTGTGTCTGTGGTTAACGTTTCCTCCTTCACTTTATTCTCCACTAACTAATCACTAATCAATAATACAAGTCCTCAGTTTGTCTGCTTCTCCTTTTCCTCTCTGTCTCCTCAGCAGGAACATTTTGCTTAGTGAATGTGACACAGACCTCCTATCAGGCTTGAGAGGAGAACCACAACATCACTGGAGTGGACCCTTCACCACCACAACTCACAACTCTCTGGGCCTGTTTCTATCTCTGTGGGCAGTCCTTGATCAGAAGTCTCAGCCTGTATAGATTTCGCAGTGGTGTTGGTCTCAGGATGAAGAGTTTTCAGGGCAGTCCAGTTTGTCAAGCGTCCTCAGAAGGGCGAATCCAGACTTCATGTCCAGACTCAGGACTGAGGACTCCAGGTCTGTGGGTGTGAAGTCAACACAGAGTATGGTGGAAACTATGGCGACTGTCGACTCAGTGTCACTGGTGAGTTGGTTCAGTAGAACTTTGTTAACAGGTTCAGACCAACAGAAATAAGAACCTGAGAGGAAAAGTATTGTGGACTTAATCCTTCCATGTTTCCCAGATTCTAACAGTATCTGGGAAACATGTTCCTCTTTACTCTGTTGATGTTATTTAGTTTTCTGTAAATGTTGTTTCTTCATATGAATGACTCAGATTTGTTTGGTCTCTTTACAGCAGCGAGGGATTGGCCTGAACCTGAGAAAGAACCTGAGGAACCAGACCCACCAAGTCGGGGAAGGACCGGTCTCTATGTTGGACTGGGAGCAGCAGCTGCAGCAGCTGTTGTTCTGACTGTTTGTTACTGTTTATCCAGTCACTTTATGAAACAAGAAAACAAGATTCTTACTGAGAGTCCAGATCATCAGTCTGTCTAAAACTTTGAGCTCAGCAGATCAATTCATTTTATACAGAGCTTTAATGTTTTTAATGTAAATTGAAATTGAAGATCACTGTTTCTACCTCTGTCTGTTTCTGGCTTCCTTGTTGTCATTTTCATTATAAGTCTCATGACATTAAGTCATTAACGCTGTATTATGATCTTCAGTCATCAGGGGAGCTCTTTGGACGTTGTACAGCTGTGTGCTCATGTTTTCTCAGATGTTGGGATGTAACTGATCAGAAAGACCAATGAATGATTTAGTTTTTCTTGTTTGTTTGAAATCGTTGCTTCAGTGCGACGTGTCGTTAAGTAAAAGATGTGTGTGTTTTTATGACCAAATGAAATGATTTAATTCCACTTCTGTCTGTGCTTCTGTCCTGTCCCCGTGTTGTAATTTCTGGCCGGATTCAGTCAGTTAAGCGCTGATCCGTTGGTCACGTGATGAAAAAATATGAAATCGTCATGGACGCCATCATTTTCTATAGTTCCGGCATGTGCGTGCTCTGTTCCCTGTGAACAGCGCGGCCGGTCAACGGTGATGTTGTGTCGACTTAGATAAAAGCGTCAGGTTGCAGCGATGCTGTTTGTTGCTGCACAGAATCCCTGCTTCCTTCATTCACGGTCCAACACGAGGCACACACAAGGTAACACACACAAACACAGAGACTGTTCCGGATTTGTTTTCTTATTAGGTCGTGGATGCATCAAACTACAGTTCGCACTTGTTGCATCGCTTTCACTGACGTTACCGAGAGACAGAAAAAAGAAACAGGAAAATATAGAGCGAGAAACAGAGAAATATATGGATATTATATAGAAATATATAAATGTTATACAGAAAACAGGTTATCGACACAAACATCCGGGTTCTTCTGAGTTGGATTGAAGATGGGCAGAGAATATAACGTTTATCGTCTTTACTGTGCAGGACAGCAACATGTGCACAGTGTGAAGCTCTAACCCTGATGAGGACAGACTTTTTATTCCAGAGCTGAGCCGCTAAACCGGACTACTCCCACAGCCGCCTATTTTATCTACCGGTAACATGACTAAATAACATGGGCTTATAGGAAAACACTACCAATATTACACTATTCCATTTAACCATGTATTTATGTGTAATATATATATATTTGTACTACTTATTCCTACTTATTTCTTAATAGATATGATCTTGTTTCGTCGTTTTAACTTCAAAAAAGTATCATCATCAGTTTAATGTGAATGAGGTGTGTGGAGGAAATGGGCTCCCATACAATACTATGCTTATAACTATGTATAATCCTGATGTTAGAATGAATTATCACTTCCTGAATGCGGAAACAGAGGCAGTGTTTACCACCCCTTCTTAGGGACACGCCCTTCTTAGGCGCAAACGTCCCATAACATAACCGGGTGAAAATATGGATTATCAGGACAAATTAAGGACAATTGGACTTGTTGTGTAAAATAATTGAAATTGATTTCAATAAATAAACTAACTAACTAGCTTTTATCTGTCATTCTCGCTCTACCTGCTCCACTCTGTATATATCAAGAAGCATAAACATAGAAAAACATTGTAGTTGAGCAAAACTATTTTCACAGGTCTTAGTTTTTGAACTTTGGACAAAATCTTAGATGGTGCTGCAAACTACTTCCTGGATTTTGTCTGATTTGACACCTCTGTGTGTTTGTGGCTCATGTCAGTCAGTTGCTGTTGTGGGAGTTGAAGATGAAAATGAAGGTGGATGTGAAACATCAGTGCTGTTGTTACAGTCTGGATTAAATGATCTGACAGTGAACAGTGTGTGAGCATGAACGTGCTGCTGACATGTTAATAACATATAAATGAATATTGACTGTTTCCTCTGTCTCCTCTCACAGGGAGAAGATGATCTGCTGGATCCTGCTGCTCATCAAACTGACCTCCTGTGTCTGTGGTTAGTTTCCTCCTTCACTTTATTCTCCACTAACTAATCACTAATCAATAATACAAGTCCTCAGTTTGTCTGTCCTCCTTTTCCCTCTCTGTCTCCTCAGCAGGAACATTTGTAGTAGATGTGACACAGACCTCCTATCAGGCAGAGAACCACAACACATCACACTGGGTAGATAGCTACCACCACAGCTCACGCTCTCTAGATAAACACCCTCCTGAACTGATAATTGATCAGAAAGTCTCAGTCCTGTTTCATCTCCGCCCAAGGGTGTTGAGGGTCTCAGAGTCTCAGGATGAAGGATTTTCAGAACGAGTCCAGTTTGACAAAAGAAGAGCGTCCTCAGAGAAGGGGACGAATCAGACTTCATGTGTCCAGACTCAGGACTGAGGACTCAGGTCTGTACAGGTGTGAAGTCAACACAGAGTATGGTGGAAACTATGGCGACTGTCGACTCAGTGTCACTGGTGAGTTGGTTCAGTAGAACTTTGTTAACAGGTTCAGACCAACAGAAATAAGAACCTGAGAGGAAAAGTATTGTGGACTTAATCCTTCCACTGTTTTCTAACAGTATCTGGGAAACATGTTCCTCTTTACTCTGTTGATGTTATTTAGTTTTCTGTAAATGTTGTTTCCTCATATGAATGACTCAGATTTGTTTGGTCTCTTTACAGCAGCGAGGGATTGGCCTGAACCTGAGAAAGAACCTGAGGAACCAGACCCACCAAGTCGGGGAAGGACCGGTCTCTATGTTGGACTGGGAGCAGCAGCTGTTGTTCTGACTGGTTGTTACTGTTTATCTCGTCGACGTTCTGTGCCTAGAAAACGTTATATCTATCCCAGTGGTAGATGTGAGGTAACAGCCAACAGATCAGCAGCGTAAATTAGACAAAACTTTACACCATGGACCCAGAAAATCCTGGTTTCCAGGTCCTCTCCTTTATTTTCCTCAGTAAGTGACCATGGTGTAAGAGCCATAATCCACTGCTGATGTACAACAATAATTTCCTTGATGGAGGAAACAGTCTTTTTATGCGACAGCGCCGATGGCAGCTGGAGCTGGAGGTGCTATGTTTTCAGGTTGTCCGTACATACATCTGTTCCATTCCCGTGATATTTCAGGAGCACCTTGACGGAATTTCTTCAAATTTGGCACCGACATTCATTTGAACTCAGGGGTGAACTGATTCGATTTTGGTGGTTAAAAGTCAAAGATCACATCAATGTGGCCTCATAAAGAGTTTGCACACTAATTAACTGCAACTAGATTATCTAGTTCAGCTTAATGTTGCCCATTATTTTAAAAGGACACCATGTTAAACTGACATTTATCAGACAGGTGTAAAATGTGCACTGTATTCACTATTTTGAAATAACACAAAGAAGTATTTTTACCTAGTATAATGTGTAGTGAAGTAAGACTGAGTGAAACTTGAAGTTACCTTGCTAACCTCTAACCCTGCCTCATAGTAGAGGCCTCTTTTTCAGGTTTGTTTATTGTCTAATATCATGAAAACTGTAAAACTGTATTTGTGAGTTACAACGTTCTGTCTACAATTTACACTGAGCGTTAACTTTTATATAAAGCTTTAACTTTTATACTGAACTTTAACTTTTATATAGAGCTTTAACTTTTGCACTTTTTGTACTTTTGTGACTCCCTCAGGGAAATTAAGTTTAAGTTAAATTAAGAAAACCATTGAGTTATTAACACTGGTATTAAGGTCAAAGGCCATTACTGGAAAGTCTTGTTCAGAGATCTTCAGCTGGCTGCAGGTTGCAGTTGTATCTAGACCATCAGACTTGTTAAAATGTGTTGAGTATTGAATTCAACAGAGATTTCTCGAAACATTTAACATCTCAAAGTAATTTAACTTCTGAATGGTTTGTTGAATGTGCACCATGAATGTAAAGACCGCGTTAAACGATTTTTAAAATATGTTTGTTTTTATTTTAAGATTGTTTCTTTATCCACAGTATCCGTTATTATCTGTTCAGCTTGTTACATTTTTATAGTGATACTTTCTCTGCTGTCCTTATCATGTGTAGTTTTGTGTTTCTGTTATGCGTGAAGATCACACTAAAGCACTTAAACACACATCATTTCATGCCAAAGATGGTGAGTCGTGCTTCACGTGGGGCCTGTTCTTCTTCTTCTTTTTTTATCTCGCACATTATGTTTTTATTATGTTTTCTCTATTTTGATTGTAAAGCAGTTTGTTCCACTGTTCTTTTTCAATGTGATTAATTCAGGTTAAAATAACATTAATTCTCATCCAGTTAATATGCTTCTTTGAAAATTGAGGTTTGAGCATTAATTCGTTAACCCTGGATGAAGCTATGTGGCACTCTTTCTTTAAATGAACATAAAATGAGAATGGAGCTGAAACAGGGAGGCTGAGGGTTGTTTGGGCTGAGTTCAGTGGATTGTCCCTGCATCCTTGTGCTGAAGAAGAGTTCGAATATCTGATATGAAACAATATTTCTTAGTCTTTATGTTGTACAACTGTTGTCAGTCATCAGACTGAACTCGACAAGAAAACACAAGGATAAAATTTCACTTTATTATTATTGTGTTTTAATCCTGTGCCTCCCAAAAAAACACCATTTCCTCATGTCCTGTTCATAATGTGAACATGTTGTAAATAAATCCATATTTCTCTGAATGAAGTTGTTGTGTCTGTTGTGTGTGTGAGTCTTTTAACATCAGAGACTCAGAATCATTCAAACTATATATAAAATACATGAACAAACAAACAGTGAAATAAAATCCTGAGGTGAGAAGAGAGAAGCTCAGAACTGTGTGAAAGACTCATCAACATGTTCCAGCCTGAGCAGAGGAAGATAAACTCAGTGTGTTAATGACTGAGGCTCAGACCAAGTGCTCCCCCTACTGACCAACCAGCAGAAGATATTTTACCAAACTACTTCTTTCTGCTCACTAAAATAAAGGTGAGGAGACTGCGCCGGAAACACTCCGTGTTGACACACCTCGTTAGGCCGGTGGTAAAGACGGAGTGTTCGGCAGTTCAGGAAGAGAGCTGTGGAAACACAACTCGTTCACAGAAACGGACGTTAATTCTGTCGGTTCATGAGGAATTTGAAGAGACTTTAACGGGAAAATGTAAAACGTGACCGTCAACAAAACCAGGGAGACTTGTTGTCAACGTCCTGCCGACAGAAATTTCACAGGTAAAGTTTTCTTGTCATGTTCTCTGGAGTCTTAGTTTGATGTAAGGACGCGGAAAATATCTGAAAATTATTGGGATTGTTCAGCTGATTCAACCTGCTCGTTGTGAGGCCTTCACTTTTACCCCTAGTTACTCGTTTTGTCCTGTATGAATGTGATATGGCAAGGAACATTATAGTACTGGTGGAGAGGCGCCATCTTGTGGCGGAAATACATTACTACAGCTTAGAGGGTTTTTGTAACTATAACTGTTCGATGTCCTTTGCGGTTAAAACCAACTTTACATGACTGTAACTTTGATGTCATGTGTTTGTGTCTCTTCAGCTCTGTCTCCTCTCACAGGGAGAAGATGATCTGCTGGATCCTGCTGCTCATCAAACTGACCTCCTGTGTCATGGTTAGTTTCCTCCTTGCTTTATTCTCACTTCTTAATCACTAATCAATAATATTACAGTCCTCAGTTTGTCTGCTCCTCACTTTCCCTCTCTGTCTCCTCAGCAGGAACATTTGTAGTGAATGTGACACAGACCTCCTATCAGGCAGAGGGGAGAACCACAACATCACCTGGGTGGACTGTCACCACCCTGTCTAACTCTCTAGACTCTGTTTCTATCATCTATGGAAGCTGATGACTAACAGAGACCCAGTCACCTATTTCCAGCTACTTAAGGGGTGTTGGTCACCAAGTCTCCAGGATGAACAGTTTTCAGGGCGAGTCAGTTTGACAAGAGCGTCCTCGGTGAATCCAGACTTCATGTCCAGACTCAGGACTGAGGGACTCAGGCCAATATCAATTAATAGGTCGACACAAATTATGGTTGGAACGATGACAGATGTCAACTCAACGTCACTGGTAAGTTGATTCAGTAGAACTCAGTAGAAAACCCTTTTCATGGATGGTTGTCAGTGTTGTGCAGAGGCTGTGGCTGAGATTTCCATGTGGGTACAATATATAATGTCCTATACATGGAAATATAAACATCGTGGGTTCAAACCTTCAATTTCACATTTTATTTTTTGTTTTTGCAGCAGCTGTTGATGACTCCAAACCTCGAGACCACCCTAAGAAACCAGAACCAGTGAACTGGGGGATGATCGATCTCTACGTTGGAGTCGGAGCAGCATTTCTAGTGGTTGTCGGTCGCGTAGTCTGCTGTGCTGTCCGTTGTTGTTCAGCTAAATCTGATAATAAGAGACAAAACATCAATGGAGTACTGTAGAGGTTGAGTCCACCAGGTCAAACAAGGTCTTGTCTGGAGGACCCCCTCTACCAGAATCAGTCCTCAGACTGGTTCAAGTCCTGAGTCAGAAGAGCAACAGACAGAATCAAAGACTTTGTTCCTCCATCAGTTGTTTTAATTGTCTTTATGAACTTGTTATAAAATTGTTCTTCAGGTTTGAGTTAAACATCAACATCAGTGTAAATAATCAGCTGTTGTCCCAGATACATGTGTCATGACTGATATCAACTAATTTTTGACAGTTCTGTGGAAAAATGTTTCTCTTCATTTTATTTTGCATTCACACACCTTGAACAGTGCGCTTACTTTATTATTTTTGCATATTGTAAATAAATCCTTGTTTCTATAGGTGATTGTTGTGACTCTTCTCTGTGTGGTATTTTAACTCTGGAGAATCTAACCAACAAGCAGGAGGTTGCTGGTTTGCCTTGAACTCATTTCCTCTCTCTGCTCAAATTGTTGAAATCAGTCCATTGTTATATTTTTCTTTGCTTTGATGTAGTTGACAAGAGGTTTTACTGTTACATTCATTTACTATAACAACAACCAATTGTAAATGTTTTAAAATCATAGTTTGTCCCTGTTAGGAAAACAAACTAAATTTGTAAAACAATAGATGAAGTTTGGTTTAGAAAAAACAAAACACAGGTGGCGCGCTAAGCACTACGTCATCGACGCCAAAACAAGCTCCTTGTACTGAGGATTCCTGTGGAGAAAGTTTAGTTTTTATATTTCACAGATTCGTCATAAAACGTAAAAACATAAACGTGTTAAGGGTTACGTTTTACCGTAAAGTCGCGTTGTTCGGTTTCGAGCTGAAATACTGAAGTTCCCGCGAAGAAAAACAAAGAAGAAGAGGAGGAGAAGAAAGAAAAACAGAAACCCCGGTGTTTAAAAATTAAAGTCCGGTGGAGCAGGAGGAGAAAGTCTGTGTTTTAAAGGTCATTCTGGTTTAATTTAACACATTATCTTTAGTTTTAACAACATTAAAGCCTCGTATTTGTGTTGTAGAAACGTTTTCAGTGCTTACACGGAACAAACCGTACAACTGAATATTTTACCAGTTACGCAAAAAATACTGCACCGATACTAAAGTAAAATACTATGAAATTACTGTAAACTAACAGGAATATTAGAGTATGGCTAGTCCTTCAGTTAGTGTTGGTAATACTACAAACACACTGTTAGCTCCTATGGTCATCAGCTGTGGAAAGTAACTGAGTACATTTATTAAAAATGTGTGTGTTTTTGAGTGTTTCTACCTTTTTTCCTACATTTTTACTCCACTACATTTATCTGAGACTTATAGTTACTTCACAAGATTATACACAAATAAACTGAGAGTGACATAAAGACTACTTGAGCTTAAAATTACTCACATACTCAGTTAGTTGATTTGCCAAAGTTCGATAACCTTCAAAAGAAAATTTTCATGCAGAAATGCCAATAAAACATTTAATGGTGTCAGCATCTTGGTTTGCAGATTTTATTTGGGATATTCTGATGCCATTTCCTCACATATCAGATAAATGTAGTGTCAAAAACAATGAGCTGAAAGATGCTAAACATCACTATAAACCAGTACCAGACTCCATTGACAAAAACAGGAATTTTACAGAACAGAACTCATGAGCTGCTGGAATTTTGCTGCTTCTATCTGTTTGTTTGTTTTTGTTACTGTGTGGTACTTTTACTTCAGTAAAGTATCTGATTACTTCTTCCTCCACTGAAAGTCACACAGTCTGATATTGATACATAGTGATGTTTCTGGTTCAGGTTTTATTTTTTTTACTGTTTTTGTTCTCATTCATGTGCTGACATCAGTCCCTTGTGTCTTCACAGGATGTTTCTTTCTGCTTCTGCTGTGTGATGAATGAAAGACGAAACCAATGAGTGAGGAAAAGATGGAGAGAGAGCATCAAGAAAGGGAAGAGGAGGAGAGAACACTAAAAACTCCATCCAGGAGAAGAGAGGGAGAAGAGGAAGAGGAGGAGATAGAAATGATGAAGGCCAAAGAGTTTAAAGACAAAGCACAAAGAGATTTGATTGGTGGACAGACTCCGATCTCCGCCTCCTCCTCCTTCACCTCCTCTCCTCTCCTCCTCTCCTCTCTCCGCCGAGGAAGAGGAGGAGGAAGAGGCGAGGACGACGGGGAGGAAGACGAGGTCAGAGTGTCCATAGTCACCATCGAGGACGAGTCCTGTCCGTCAGAGCCCTTCGGCACCAACCACTTCGAAATGGCCAATCAGATCATACGGACAGAGGAGGGAGGAGACAAAGAGGAGAAAGAGGAGGAAGAGGAGAGAGAGATGGAAGGGGAGGAAGAGGCGAACAGTGATGAAAAAGAGGAGGAGGAAGACGAGGAAGACGCAGAGGTGACGTCACCATCGCTGCACCTGCAGAGCCAGGTAAGACTCCTGTCGCTTAGTTGGTTTATAATGTGAGGAAAGTTTGAGCTTTTCTTCTTCTTCTTCTTCTCTCTTTTTCTTCTTCTTCTTCTGTCTGTTGTGTGTTTCCTACATTCTGATGTTTGATGTGAATGTGAATTCCTGACCTGTATCTGCAGGATGTTGTACATGACACTGCTGCCACATGATTGGTTGATCGGATAGTTGCATGAATAAGCAGGTGTACAGGTGTTCGTAATAAACTGCTCAGTGAGGATTAAAGCACAATAATACCAGTAAAGTACTTTTTAAGGATAAGGGACCAGTTTCAGTTGAGAACCAGTTCCAAATTGTCTGAACCCTCAGAATCGTAGACCTCTGAGTTTATCAATTACTTTTTCTGACAGTTGCAAAACAATGACGTCAAACTCAAACTTGTTGCTGCTGGAAACTTACAGAAAGATGGAGTCATGACAGAGAACCAGAAACAGTCCAAAGTTTAGCTTCATTTCTTGAACAAGGACAAAGACAGTGCTCATTGTAACGTCTGTAAAATGGTAATTTGCAGTAAAGGTGGAAACATATTTCTACGCAAATTCAACACAGTTTTCTTCGACTAAGAAAATCTAAATGAAAACAAATGGAAAATTAGAGGTTCTTTGTACAATATTCATTCTCCTTTAGGATAACTTGCCTCTTTTTTCTATTCTGTGTTGATGCTGAAAACCTACTTTTTCACCCCACACAGAAAACTGATCAGGAATCATTATGGGAGTCAATAAAGCTCTCATACCTAGTAGTACCAAAGTATTATTATATAGTGATATTAGTTAAACTGGTTGTGACTTGAGGTTGAACTGTGAGGGTTTTAAAGAAGCTGAGAGTTTGTCTTCATCATGTTTCTCTGCTGATGAGTGAGAATTATTTTTGAAGTGTCTGATTGCAGCCAGCAGGTGGCGACAGTTCACTGTATCTCCTCACTGTGAAGGACTTTTACTCACTGACTAAACATAAACAAACTCGACACCTGGCTCAGTCGTGAAGTGTGTGTTGAGGTTCCAGCCGACGACATCAGCGTCTGTCTGTGTGTGTGTGGCGTTCAGGTGCCATTGTGTCTCCTGTTTTGTCGTCTTTACAAACAAACCTAACGGCAGCTGTTGTGTGTGGGAGGTCGAGTGTGTGACTGGGAGAAAGTATGGTTGTGTGTCTTCCTCCTTTTACTCTTCAAGGTGGAACTACTCTAATTTAATGTCATAACTTTGTGTGTGAAAGTTAATTCACGACCTTAGAAAGAATTTGACAAAGAAAACTTTATCGGAATTCGTATTCTTTGTTGGATGACCACAGTTGAAACCTCCCCCCCCAAAAAAATCAAGCAAGTGGACCTTGAGTTAGAAGTTGCAAACTATGAATTTTCTGCATTATAACTCTTTACTTTATCATAGTTAACTTACTTCACAGTATAAACAATGTAAAGTGACGAAATATAAACATTAAGTTCAAACAACTGTCATTCAAAACTCGAATTATGTTGTATTTTTATTTTTTATTATTATTCTTATGTAAAGTATAAATATAACATTTAATACTTAAAAAATAATTTAATTACAATTTCTTGTTATATGAAAGTAAAATTAGTTAATAAAATACGACAGTAAATACAGTAGGTTTACCACTAAAACAAAATAATAGGAGTCAGGGAGTAAAACAACGAGCTGAACAAGCAAAATAAGATACAGGCTTAATGAAAGCAATTACAGACAGGCAGAGAATAGACACTGGAAATAGTAACAGAGACTTATCGATTAAGTTATTGAGTATTGATTTTCAGGAGACACTGCAGATTATAAACGTCAGTTTCTCCAAAATCAATTCTGGATCCAGGCTCCTTGAGCATCAGCCAATTACTGGGATTATGTTTGAGCCAGAGCAGCAGAGAAAAGATACAAGATCGCAATTTACTTAAAGTTTATATTACAAAGTTTATATTAGTATATACAGATAATAGTAATATATAACAAGATGATTAATACAATAAATGAATAAAATGTGGCCTACACTTTCTAATTCTGTTAAATACACAGAGTCAGACAGTAGGTGTGTGTAGGAATGTGCAGCAGTGGACATTCCTCAGATTCCTCACACAACTCTAAGTCCATCGGGATCATGGGATATGAAGTCTGCTCTTATGGGAACTGTTATTTTAAGACGCACACATATGGAGTAGAGTCGGACTGGGACAAAACCAGTAATTCATTCATAATTCACTCACAAAGATCCAGTCCTATTCACGAATTCATCAGTAATTAACTCGTGCAGTTCTGTCGTTCTCTCTGTGACCACTAGAGGCAGCGCTGTGGTCAGAATTAATAAACTCAAAGCATGTGAAAGCCGATTTTTTTGAAGATGAGATTTGGTTGATGGGCAACTGATTGATTTCTACCACTGTGTGTGTGTGTGTGTGTGTGTGTGTGTGTGTGTGTGTGTTTGAAGTGTGTGAAGCAGACAGACGGAAAAACTAGGGCACTAATCTGGTGAGACATGCTCTGTAATCTAAGAGCATTTTTTTCTAGATTACTACACATATAGGAGATTACACACACACACACACACACACACACACAGGAATTATATTAATACAGTTTGATACTCAGTTTAGAGGTTTTATGTTTGTTTAGTTAGTGTGTGTGTGGTGTGTGTGTGTGTGTGAGCAAAATTCAATCTGTTTGATAATTCACTCAAATGTTACACACTTTCTCAGCACACACACACACACACACACTCATGCCAGGGAGTCAGATGACTGGTGAACACAAGCACATTAGGGCTACAGTGGCATGTCTGGTGTTTGAGCACACACATGTCGTCGTTCACAAGTTTCCCTCACAATTCTCCTCAGTGAGGTGTGTTCTTTGTTTGGTGTGTTGAGTTTTTGTGTTTCGGGGAGGAAGGATGAACCTGAACGTGTCACGGTTTATTTCCTGTCCGAGGACCTCGTGCGGATGAGCAGGAAGAGTCGATTTTCAGGTTGCAGTCACAGTCTGAGCTCCAGGTCCTGTGACATGCCAGAAAGCCTTTTTCCCATACATAAGCATTACAACAGAAACAGCTGTAACACGGTGGAAAAGAGTTCCCAGATGGGAATGTATGTTTTTGGCGTGTTAGCAGTGTGTGGCTGAATGGATGGCAGTGTCAGCTGGTTGGTCCACCGCTGTGGTCCACACTGAAATATCTGTTCCAGTTCAAAGTCCACATTTAGCAGAGTACAGTTAGAAGTGTGTGAAATGAGTTGTGTGGTTCTAGTTTTGACAGTTAATATGGTCATGCAGGACTTCAGGAATGGGCATCAGGCGCGGCAGTTAAAAGTTTGTTACATGTAGTGTATCACACTGGACAACAACCAAAGTAGTACCTGAACGCCTCACAATGTCCCAACAAACAGAGTGTCCGAATTTTTTGCCTTCTCTCGACATTTTCCACGACTTCTTCTGTGACATTGACCATTAGAGTATATATAGTCCTATAACCAGGAAGTGAGTTAGCATTTTAGCAGCCCTGGATCCCTCGCTCGTTTCTGGTTAAATGTCTGAAATAAGGTCTGTGGTTTTAACACAAGCTCAAGACATTTTCAGGTTTTATTCTCCGACATAAAATGGGTCAAATAAATCCCCTCTGTGTTTGAGCTTTTCGTGTCTTAAAAAGCGGGTTGCTAGCAGTGTCTAAATGAGACTACAGAGGTTGTGGGGACGTTGAAAACCCATCTACTCACCCAGTCTACCTTTACAGCCTCGTTGTTTCTGCTCACGCTCTTTCTGTTATCACTAACTTTCTAGAAAGGCTTTTGTAGAAAGAGCTCAGAGCTAATGAAATGACCAGTTGGAAGCTTAGTGGTGGAGACGTTGACGTCATGTGACCGTGGTGTAGTTGGTTTATAGCCTAACATTAGCTTTTTACTTCTGGAGATTGGATTTAGGCTTCAAACATCAGAACAGTGGTGTTCATCTGTGAAGATCATCTGATCAACTAAACAAACTGTTTTTGGTCACAGTTTATTTTCTGGAATAATTTAAAACACAATGAAAAAATCTCATTGGCTTTTTGTGGAGGGAACCAGGCACAAGACATCCAGTTCTCACCACATCGGATGTTATGTTGTTCCTGAAGTCGTTGCAGTAATTTATGACTCTATAATCACCTAATCTGCCTCAATGATGATCTTATATCATGACAGACAAGAATATCATGTAGTACTGAACCTGGCATAAGAGGCTGATGAAGAAAATAGGTCTTAATGGTTGTTTAGGTCTTAATGTTTCTCTCTTCATTTCACTCATACACACCTTAATACACCCTGTATGTGTATGTGTGTTCGCGCACAAGGTCACATTCCAGCGCTGGGCAGCATTCCAGCCAGTTAGGTCCACCACACCGATCTCGCCGAGTCAGCGCACTCACACACACACACACAAACACACACACACACACACACACACACACACACATACATACCTCGAGCTGCGGCAGCATTCCTGGAGTCCTCTGCTCGTCAGCAGGACGGAGGTTTGAACCTGCGACCTTCCGGTTACAGTGCAGTCTCTTTGCGGCGAGTTCAATCTGGTTCTTAAATGTAATTAAGTTCTTTCACATCCACAGTTTTAACTATGACACCGTGACAGGAATAATTCAGACATCAGCTTTTCTCCAGCCTTTATATCTAAACTAGTTACAGTTCCATAGTTTGGTTTAAATATTTAGTGAGTCTGACGTTACATATCACCAGACTCTTTGTCCCCTCACGCCATGTGTCAGCTTTTTACCTTTCTGTCCTTGAACTTTTGTAAAGAAAACTTTTTTTGGCCTTTATTCAACTGTTCAGAGTGGTGATAAGAATCACAGAGAAAGAGAGGGGACAACAGAAGGTCCAAAGGTCCTGGGCCAGATTAAAAGCTAAGAGACGTTTCGGCTACACCCTGTTTACTTTTTAAGCTAGATTTATAGACTTATGAGTTCAGATGTTCAGGTGTTGCGATGTGATTTATAACAGGGAAGATGTTTCAATTTATGCATGTTGTTGTTAGTGTGGAGGACTTGTTGAGAAGCAGGTACTGAGTCAAAAAAGAAATACATTTTTAAAAGTTTTCTCCACCAGAATTTTATTACTTGTGTGAATAAGCTAACACGTTATGTTTATGGCACCATAATGTACTGATAATTTCCCAGGAGGCTTCTTGGAAAGAATGAATCTAGTTCTAATGATTTGAGGGAAAAAGTTGTAAACCAGTCAGTTTAATTAGAGTTTTGTTGGCTGATTTCTGGAGGAATTTCCTTGAAAGAACAATTCAATTTAAATAAAACTTGCAGAAAATGTAACTGAAGTGCTGATTCAGTCAATAAAATTTGAACAATCAAAAAATGAAAATATTTTAGAAGCCTCCAGTTGTTGTATGAAAACGTAGTATTTCCAAAAACCCGGCTACATCCCTGGAAACAGCCGTCAACGAGCACAACACCAGACTTATTAGCGTGGGCACCGGGCAGCTTCCTCACAGCTCCTCACAGATCTTCACATCTGAAGCCGAGTCAACTCACTTTGCTGTGAACGTGTTGACGGTCAGTTTGAAACAGACCTGACAGCTGACGCTCCACATCAACCTCCTCTCGCTTTGATCACTCTGTCTGCATCATCACCATGGCAACCAGGACAGCAGCGCGTTCCAATTGGTGGGCGTCGACGACCGGCTCTGTTCCACTGACCTGCAGGACCTGTGTGTGTGTGTGTGTTTGTGTGAGGAGACAGGACAGCAGAGCACCTGTTCCTCATTGTGTCGTCTCTGTCTCTCCTCTCACACACACACACACACACGCTGTGTTTTACAGTGTGTAAGGCGACACTTGAAGAATGCCAGTAAAAGCTTCAGTGTTCCGTCGTTCTCGCGCTCCCCCGCTCTGTTTTTATTTCCTCTGAGTTCCCGTCTTCATCCTCACGTGTAGTGTTTCCTTCACTCCTTCCTCTTCCTTTCTTCCTCTCTTTCTTACTTCATTTGATTTTTGTCAGTCAGACACACTTTAGCTGGTTTTACATCATCAACATTCCTGTATGTGAGCTGGTGTGTGAGTTAAAAAGTTTAATAACGCAGTGATAAGAGTGTAGTTACAACTAAGGATTATTTTCATTAGGGAATTTTCTTGATTAATAAGTTGTTTATTTTATAAAATTTTCATCTCAAATGAAACAAACGTGTGTTTGATTCCCAGCAGTTTGACTGTGCAGCTGTGTCTTTACACTGAGGTGTTTAAGGTGATCCTGTCAGATACAGAGAGGGTCTTTTCTCTCCTCCTCTCCTCTGTCCTGATTACTAACTCCATTTCTCCCCTGAGAAAGATTGCAGCTTAGACACACACACACAACAACTCATTAAAATATACATGAGCACTAAGTCCCTTACATCCCTGCAACACTCCCTGCATTCATTATTGATGAACACACACACACACACTCCACTCTGCAGCCACAGTGTTTATTTGCCTTATAAAGCACCTGTTGTTTGCTGCATTGCACCTCTGTAATCTGTCCCACTGGAAACACAGTAGCAGCAGCTTCTGTGTTTAGATCCTGTCGGCCTGTCGGCTCGATAACAAACAGTATCTGCTCCGCTGACCGTCGCTGCCTGAGGCCTCGGTGTCAGTCAGCTGCTGCCATGGGAAACACATCCTCAGAGACCTGAAGCTCAGACTCTGTTTCCACAAACATGTTTAAAAATGGTTTTATCCTCTTTTTAAAAGTGGACAAATGTGCACAGTAGTTGCTAAATTAGAATTTTAGCACTTCCGCTTCCCTCGTCCCAAAGTCAATAGGTTTTTGGTGAAATGTGTGAAAGACATTTTCACACTAACTCTCTGAGAGGAAAGGCTTTTGTAGCAGTAGAGTCACGTGACCCTGGTGTAGTTTGTTAATAACCCAACATTAGCTTTTTACTTAAGGAGAATGGATTTAGGCTTCAAACCTCAGAACAGTGGTTTTCATCTGTGAAGATTATCTTGATGAGAGGGAAGGGACATGGAGGAAAAACACATCTGAAGAGTGTACTTTTGCAAGATTTCGCAAAAGTTTCGTGAGATGTACTCGAGAGACTTCCGATTTTTTTCCTCCTTTAACCTTCCCGGGCTCTGTGAAAGTAGCATAGCATGTTGCTAACAGAGTTTATTTTCTGCAGTAATTGGCTTTTTGTTGAGGACAGCAGGGTGATGCTAACTACAAAAATACGTCACCCCTGCAACACTTTGTTTCATTAGACATGAAGAGAATTCAAATTTCAGTTCAGCTAAATGAACATTTTTGTGTTGGATCTGAGGCTTGTGACGTCAGACACCTGAACTTCTTGACACTGGTTGCTTGTAACACACTGTGAGAGTGAGAGTGAGTCTGTGTCTACTGTACTCTACTCAGTGGAGATGAAACATCATCTGCTGAAAATCCATCTTTCACACATTCCTCTGATCTGCTCTCTCTTTATTGATTCTTCACACACTTGTAGGCTAACCCAGCTAGCTCACACACACACACACACACACGAAATGCCACATCTGCCTCAGTCTTTGAGTGTGTGTGTGTGCTTCAGTGGTTTTCTCTGTTTAGTGTCTGACAGTAGTTAGCTCTGAGGTAAAACACACACACAAACACACACGTTCAAATGTTTCCCATACACACAGAAACAGGAGAGGTGTCAACACATACTGAGTGTATTACTCTATGATACTAATACACACACACATATATACACAGACACACACAGAGTCCTGAAGTGTGTGGGAAAAGAGTCAGCTGTTTTTAATGCACAACACACACACGGTTTCAGGTTTTACAAGGACATCAGGGTCACATACCAGAGGAGAGGGAGGAGGGAGGGTGGAGTCGAACAGGGTGGAGACATAAAGGGATGAAAAAGAGATGGGGTTTTGTATTATAAAGAAAGAAATTGTAAGTGTAGAGGGAAATCAGACAATGGATGAGAGAGAAAAAGCGAAATTATGGAAATAAAATAATAATGTGTGTAACATTGTTATGCGGAAGCTGAAAGTGACCAAAGGTTGAGTTGCATTTTTTTCAGATAATTAACTTTTCATTATTTTCTCATGATAAGAAGTCGAATTATCTTGTGTGTATTTAATACTTTAACGTTTAGATAACAAAATTATAAGTCTTGTTTGAGAAAACAATCTTGTTTCGATCTAGTGTGAAGATAATTAAGCTGCAGTTTCTAAAGCAAGCAATTGTGTTTTTTAGAACTGTAATGATATAATTAAACATAAGAGTGTTTGTATTTTATAATTTGGTAACACTTTACTTCACAGGTCCCATATTTCCAACTGTTCCCGCAAATGTTCTAAGTGGTTTCTAAAAACATTAGCTGGTGTTTGGCTGTAAATTTCTAGGATGTTTCCAAACAGCCCTGTACGGTGGTACTAATTATAAGGAAAATGGACAAAGTGTTAGTTGTAGGGATGGGCATTTGAAGAAATGTCGCTTGATGATCAACAGGACAATCGGTATCAATCAATCATTATTTAGTCTGTGGTTTATAAACAGAAATCTGTCTGTGTCTGAGTGACCGAGAAAAAGATACAAGAAATATCACCAACTTTGTCTCAGCGATAGTTATATGAAAAATATATATTTTAAAAATGGCCACTCAGTTTCCTGCAATTGGAAAAACTAAAAACAACCTGCTATTCAAACACTGATTTCGGTTTTTATGAATGAAGAAGAAAACCCAGTTTACCATGAGGCTTTTTCTTTCTGCCAGTATTTCTAAATCGGTTTGTTTTGTGTCTAGTCTGTCTTTTTATAGTTTAAGATTTATTCACTTTAATCTGTTTTAAGTTTTTTTTAAATGTCCCAAATTCATCTGTTTTGGTTATATACACGTAAGAGAATGAACTGTGAGAAGTAGAGGATGGAAAAGATGAAAATTAGAAGCAGAGGAAGATGTTGAATTCAGATTTATGACAATATGAAGACTGAGGGGGATGAGAGAGAGAAAAAAGAGGTAGGAATTGGTGCCAGACTTAAAGGATGAAAAGTGTTGCAACAGAAAGGAATGATGATGAAGAGGAAGGAAGGAAGAATTGGAAACAGAGGGAGAAGAGGTTTGAAGGAGGAAGGAATAAAGGGTGAGGGTCTGTGGTATTACTGGCGCACTGATCAGTGGTAGTAACTGATATGATGGCCACAGAGAAAGTTACAGATTAATAACAGGCCAGAGGTCAAAGGTCACGAGGGCCTTGATGAGCCTGATTGGGGAAGGTGAAATTGGAGGCCCAGGGGGCTGGTGTAGGAGAAGCAGTTGAAAGGTGTGATTGTGGTGGTTAAACAGCGAGAAAGGTAACACACTGTTGTGATGGCCTATGCTTTCCTGATATTCTTTAGATCAATCTCTCAGTTAATTATCCATAAGAAAAGTAGATCAATTGACAATAGATCAAGAAAATATTATACGATGATTGTAAGGAACATCGCATTTTCCAAAATATTTTATTGTTAGATGTACTCAGTACAAACTGTGAACTGTTTTTGGTGATAACAGTGTTTGTGGTCTGGAAAGTATGAATTAAATGCAGACTTATTTGATCTAAATCTAGGGTTTCCACCAATGAAATCAGACTGACATTTTTCCAGATCGAGATAACGTTTATACCTTCAGGTGTTCTAATACGGTTTATATACGTAGGGAACAAAATAACCCCAAAAAACACCTGTCAGTATGATACAGTCCAGTCGACACCTCACAAACACCTCTCTGACTCAGTGTCATGAAAACAACATTGGCCTCACATAGAAACAGTACAGTTTGCTGCAGGGCTGATGCATTAGATACATTATAGACTCTACATGTGTTTGTCCTTTGCTCGACTCTAAGTTTATAATTACAACTATTAACACCCACGCCGGAACATGAGGTGAAGGAGATTTTAATTAGAAATGCTGCGGCTCGGGTAAAGAGAAAAAGAGCAGATTGTGGTGGTGGGGCCTCAAGTGAGGACAGAAGAGAAAAGAGGCAGAAAGGACAGAAAAAGCAAAGAGAGGAGGAGGCTAGAACAGGTAAGGAGATGGAGGTGGTGTATGTTTTGTCTCTCCAGGCTGTGGGTGAGAGAGTTTGACCTCCAATTATCCCCTCACCTCCTCCCCAACGCTGCCTGATGGGCCTGTAGGAGTTTCAGTGTGGCGACCTTTGGAAGGTCAAATCAGCTGTGAAGCTACGCGACCTCCGTCAACGCCTCCTGTGTGTCTGTGTGTGTTTATGGGTGTGTATTTCTGAAAATGACTGTCTGTCGGCCATATATGTGTGCAGATATTGTGTGTGTGTTTCAGTAATACTTCTGGTTCTTCTCTGGCCTTTTCACTTTTTAACCATGCTAGCATAAGTTGGTTCAGACAGAGTGATCACCATTTCCTCTGGCGAAAACCAGGAGGTTACAGTTTGAACGAGTTTAAGTTTTTAATCTGTATGTCTGCTATTTGATCATTGTTTTACTTATTTTACCTATAAGAACATTGCAGATATTTCTTTGACTGGTTGTGTGATAAACATTGTCGTTGTGTGGTACATAAACCTCCAGAATCTAAGTACTGTTTGAACTGTGGTCTTGTATCAAGCTCTGTTTCTGTCTTGTGAACAACTGCTGTTTGAGTATCTCAATTAGTTGTTGGGTGAGCTGATTTGATCTCAGTGCTGATAGTGAGCCCTGACAGTCTAGCTTCTCTGTTTGCCCGCTTCGCTCGGTTGGTAATCAGCCTTGCAGAGAAAGCTTTATATTACTTTTCACAATACTTTAATGCTAAAAAGTAAATGTTCGTGAGTACACTGTGGTTGCGTTTCTGGCTGCAAGCCCCAGATGATTTAACACACAAGTCCGCATTGTCGTACTCTGCCAAAGACAGCAAAAGCAGGCATCATTGGTCCAGTCATAAGTTGTGTTGGACCTGTTCTATCTGGATTGTTTGGTGGCAAAAAATCCAGAAAGTAAAACTATATCTGCAATGCGGTGCTGAAACAATACTATGGAAAATGCTGCTTTCTTTACCAATCACTGCTGCAGTTCCACCCTGAGAGTTCCTTAACTTTCAGAATTGCTATTTCCAGAAGAACTTTTTGAAACCCTGGAACAATTAATGCCCTGGGTCCTCTGATGGAAACACAGGTGGGTAACTGGGTTCCTTTAAAGGTTCCTGGACAGTGAAATGGGACCTTTGATGTTTTTCAGTTCAGGCTGCTGCTGGTACTGGTGACGTCGTCGTTAGAACCCCATCACGTCAGAGAATTGTTATTTTCCACATAATTTAAATCAGAATCTGCTGCAATACTCACACACACACACACACACACACACCTCTACATGCGGCTCCACCCTCCTCTCTCTCTCTCCTCTCTCTCTCTCTGCATTCCTCCCTCTCTCTCTCACGAGGCGGAGGCATGTCCATAATTTCCTGTTCAGTCGAGGCGACTGGGCAGAACAGAGAGAGAAGTCAGTCGGTCCTCTTCAGTGAGATCCTGAGGCAGCAGCACGAGGCTCCAGCGCGGACTGATTTCACTATAAACTGATCGATTTCTGCTCATCGATTCACTGATTAACCGGATGGATTGTTGACGTCACGGTGTCTAATTGCGGATGTACCTTTGATGGATTCAGGTTTAATCGCCTCGTTTATTTATGTGGTTGTAATATTCTCTCGTCTCGGTCTCTGGGAGGCTTCACTACCGGGGCAGCCATGGGTTTCTACGGCACATGAAACTCATCTTCTACAAGTGAGTGGCGGTATAGAGATCGATCGGCTGACGTAGCGTGCGTTCATGCTCCCTCATTGTGTGAGCTGAGGCTGTCCTGCAGGAATTCCAAGGTTGTCAGGCTCGTGCAGCTCTGGGATGACAAAACGTTTCTCTCTGACAGCGGAATGCCTCGTTGGCGCGTGCATGTGTGCGTGCGTGCGTGTGTGTGTGTGGTGGACCACTGCGGAACCGAGAGAGAGACTACTCGTTTTATATCCTCTCTGTACCGCCCTCTCTCTCTCTGTCTGATTTGATTATTGATTGTTGATCACCAACACCTGTCTCTGTGTAGGTGTCTGTGCTTTGAGCACCAGCAGTTAAACACACAGGCCAATGAGCAAGGCATTTGTTGGGGTTTGAATCCTTGTGATCTATGAAGAAAAGACTTAAGATCAGACAGACCTTTAGTATCAAAAGCTTGATCATCTTTATAACTAGTTCATAGATTAAAACCTTTAAGTGGACATTTTGCTTCCTTTAAACATTACATCAAAGTGATGTAAAGCTGTATTTTTGTGTAAAATGTATTAAACAGCAAAAGGTATGAAAAGACTAAAATCAGACAAATCAGTATGTTGTTGTTCTCCTGCAGTGTAAAGGTTACAACAGACACAGCTACTATATTCCTTTTGGCATCAAATGGGTATAAAACTGCAAAACTGTGAGACTTAAAGATCAGAAAACTTGCTTTTAGTGCCCAATACTTGTTCATCATTGCTCAAACAACACATAACACGCCAATAAAACTTTGATTAGTATACCTCCAGCAAAAATAAAATAAAAAATTCTAGAGGATGTACCTGGTAAATTCTGCTAAAATTGACACAGAGTCAATGCAAAATTCACAATTTATACCCACTATTGATTAGACAACACATTCCTGACATTATCTTATGGGGTGATAACTCTACAAATGAAGAGAAAGTACAATAAAGGTAACTGTATGTATCCCATGTTACATATCAGTCATTACCTACTGGCTGGTTGAAATTGTAATCCTTGTTAAAACTACATATTTGTCCTTACACTGTGAAAACACATAAAATGGATTTACTACATATAGATGCTATTAACTGCATTTGTAAGGTCAAATATGGGTATAAAGCTACAAACAACTAGCTTAAAAGAAATGTATGTTTGTTTCATTACACTGTGAAAATACTGATTACAGAGGACACTGCTCGCTGATTATCTGGTGCAGATCAGTGTTGTGATATTCTAGGGGTACCTTAGCTCTAACATACAATAAGGTCACTATGAGAGTCTCTATTACATACCATAAATAAACTGTCCATAACACTATAAAATATTTATCATCCATCATAGGGATACCATAAACTGAGTAAAATCTACCAGTTTTGCAAAACACAGATGTTTTCCCGACACATAGCAGGCTGAGCGTTCGTTTATGATAAACATTTTTTGCTTTTACTTTAGTGAAGTTTATTTTTTGCATGTCAGAGGAAATCCACACAGGCCTTGACATCTATTAAAAGCCAAGAAGTGACACTGAGGAAAAAGAGTCACTTAAGAATGAAAAGCAGATTGTAGTTTAGGCCAGAGTTAGGAGCTGAAATCACAGCTGTATGTTGTGACTTCATGAATAGAAGGCATGTGGGCGAACCGCAATGTTATCAGTGATATAAATATAACAGGAGTGTCTCATTGTGCAGTCCAGCCACCAATGCGCTGGGGTTCACAGATGCCGAGGAAGGAGGGCACACATGCATGCTCCACCACATCTCAGCAGCAGCCTGTTGGCAGCGTGCTCTATTTTAAGACTGGTCTGCACATTCTCACGATTTTCTGCGTTTCCTCGTTCATTCACTGAAGCGCGAGAGAGAATAAGAAGCTGATTCAGACCTCTGAAGTTTAAGTGTGTTTGTGTTACTTAAACAAGCAGGTGTTTCTAGTGTCCTAGTGGCACGACTGCAGTTTATCTGCATCTCTTCATTAATGTCGACTCTGCAACAACTGCTTGGTCTTTCCATTTTGACCACAGGAACTTTACAGAAACCACAAACATTTTGGAGGATCACGAGACTCTTCACAGCATTTCCTCCACAGGCTGCATTAACACAGTTTCCTGTATCTCATATTCAGATAATATTGAGCAAGAAACTGGAGACTTCATGGGTTGTCCCTGAAGTTTAAAAAAATCTATCCATATTTGTAACTACACTAATTTCTAACAAGAAATCAGCCTTGCAACATCACTCTCTCAACAGTATGTCAAAGAGACCCTGCCTTCATTTTGTGAGACTAAGATTTATAGTTTATTCAATGTTTTTTTGGTTTTTGTGTGCTAAACGCTAATTTCCCATAGAGACACTAGACATTCGTGGGCTAAATGCTTTGGCTCGAAAGAATCAAGTCGAGTTAGAGTCAGTCCAGTAGCAAGTCGAGGGTTGTGGTCAGTTAAGACACCAGAGTTGAAAAACAACATTAAAAAAAGAGCATTGGTGAGTTTATGGATATGGAATGAAACCGTAATAATGAAAGAAATGGAGTTAGTCTAGCAGAGGCTAGCCCAGACAGGCGTAATGACTTCAGCTCTTTGATACGATACATTGCCGCTACGCTGTATGGCGTCATTTAGTTAAGTGAAATAGAAACAACACTATTTATGGATAAATACAGGTAGCTTGCAAATAAATTCCCAGATTTAAATTATGAATTCTTCTGAATGCATAAACTACTTGTGACATGGAATGGTAGCCGTAGATACATTACAAAGTTGTGGTTCAATTGCTACCTGTGTATGTTGCATCTAACTCATTTCTTTGTCCTCCTATTTTGTTTCTCAAACCTACAGATGAAGAGTTGGATCATGGTCCAGATAGTGGCCGTTCCCTTCAGGGAAAAGCACTGTAAAGGCAACGGATACCTCCAGGTATACATTACTATTTCAATTTATTGACCTTAAAAAGTTATCAAGCATGTGAAGAATGATGTTGTTGCAAAGAATATAAGCGCATCTGAGTCTGGACAAGCATGTAAAACATAAAAATAGTAAAATTAACAATGAAATTATCATTAAAATGGTTCAAGTGCACTGGGCTTACTCTCCACTGGTGTAATTTGGTGAGCTGGTTAGCATGTAATTGTTCTATGGGTGACTTAGCCAAACTATGTTTTGTTCATTAACTAAAATATGCCGCTAACATTATTCTGTTTCTAAGCTAACTTTTACCAGCTAGTCAGTAATGAAAGTATATATAGAAATTGTTTGGAAAGAAAAAAATCTAATAGTAAGAAAATTAGTAAAATGTTCAAAAACCATAAAACTGAAATAAACCTCTTCCTCTCAAGATGTTGTTTTGGCTTGTTTTCTGTTTGCCATTTGGACTAACGTATGGAGCGGGATATGCGCAACTGTTGCTTGCAGCTGGCATCAAAGTCATTCTCTTTTCCAGTCCTTCCAGTCTAAGTTCAAGCCACGCCCACCCATTTAGCGACCTGCGACTGACCAATGGCACTCGGCTCCAGCGGGTCCACCTCGAGATCCTCCTCCTTCTGGTCTGCAGGGCCTTCCACCTTTCAAGGTGTACACAGTCTGGTTGACTTTTTCAGCTGCATATATGCCCTTACAGATGTGGCAGGTCATTTCATATTTTTAACAAGCATACGTAATAATGTTATGTTTAATTAAATATTAGTACGTTATATAATGTGTTTTGAGACTGTTGGCATTTAGTGAGCCCAAATAGCTACTCCCAGTCTACGCGACTGCCAAGACAACGTTAATTACATGAACACTCCCACGTCCTGCAGCGCTGTAAAATACCCACATCTCTTGATGTTGTGTAGTTTAGTAAGTCTGTGTCTGTGAGTATTTCGCTAAGCTGCTGCGGCGTAAACACTGAGCGGTGAGAGGAGTGCTTTGCCCACTCCGAGCTGTTCTTATATAACTAATAAAAAAAACATACAGGCACAAGCACAGCATGCACACATTAAAATGAAAACACAGTCTGTCTTTCCTAAGCTCGGGAAGAAAACAATTTCATCGACACAGAAACACACATGAATGATGCAGTACAAACCAGCACATGAATTGCTCACAAACACACATACTGAAGAAAAAAAAATAAACATACTAGATTAAATGCACCGAAAAACAGAGATGGAAAAAAAAAACTGAAAAGAGAAATGTTTAATGTAAATGGGGAGATGAAATACTCAAATTGAGAAAGAAGCAAACACAAACAAATGGAGTAAATGGAAAAAATGCTCTTAAAAGTAGTGGGAGAAAAGAAATGTACAAAAGCAAAAAACATCCATGCATCAAGTATCTATACAACTATCCGACATTAAAGGTCGCGGGGCTGGAGCCTGGAAAAGAAACACTTACATGTAAATGGAACAAGAGTACTTGCTGGAAGTAAATGGAAAAAGAAATGGCAAGTGAACAGGAAAAATCACCCTAAGTAAATGGCAAAGAGATGCTCAAAAAGTGGAAAATGCTTGATAAATGGAAAAAGAAACAAAAAAAGTAAATAGGAAAAGAAACTTAAAAGTAAATGGAAAAATGCTAAACATTTCTTGTAAAATCTTCTACCTTTTTATCTTCCTCTCCTCCATCTCTTCATCCTTCTCCTAATCTTCATCCGCCTCCACACACCCTACAGAAGTAGGGTAAATTCAAGAGGCTGTGGCTCTGGACGGAGTTGATCGACAGGTGTGAGACCAGTCAGGTGAAACACATGATGCAGGTCATCGAGCCCCCAGTTCCAGAGACTTCATATCCCTGTTGCCAAGAGGTACAAACACTCAGCCACCAACAGCCAAAAATCTATCCATGATATGGATCTCGGTAGCATTATAAACAACCTGTAATTCTGTGTTTCCCTTATGATTAGCTCTGTATGTTGACCTTTACAGCTCCAGAGACCCTGCTGCAGGCCGCTCAGACCTGCAGATACTGAGATCCTGGCTGAGGACAGCCTGCTGTGGAGGAGAAGTGGCGTGAAGAAGGTAAGCACCACTAAATACAGTAAATACTTTGCTGTTGGTTCTGTTCAAATGCTGCTCTTTGTCTGTTTCTTTGGGCTTTAATTTAGTCAGGCAAAGCAGGTATGGCTGGGTAAAACACTCGCATCACCAGTTATTTATCATCATAATGGGGAAAGTTGTGATGTTTCATGACGAAAACCTCTTCATGTTCATATTAGCAGCTGTACTGAAATGGAAAACCCATTGAAAAAATCTCATTGGCTTTTGTGGAGGAACCAGGTGATGCTTACTTCTGGGCTGGACTACAGAAATACGTAATCCGCTCTACTGAGGCTGAAAATTTGACGATGGTACGATGATATACATTATAAATGGATGTAGTGCATCTTTGCAGTGACAACATTTGTCCAGCACGTTAGGAGACAGATGAGTGAAAGTGGAATTTTGATTTCATGGAGGAAATAACGTCAAATAAGGTGTTGGGGACTATTTTAGTAGCGAATTAATCCACATTTGGTGCTCTGAAGTGGGTATTTTGAGGGCAGCAGGACACATGTGGGATCAATTCAAATAAACCTCGTTGTGTTTGTTCAAAATGTTGAAGGCTAGCTGAGGTGTTTTAAATGAACTTGTTGGTCTTGGTTTGTATATCTTCTCCTTTGAAATGAATAAAAATCATTTCTGTTCTGCAGCTGTGAGGAGTTGAGCGTGTGGTACCTGAGCAGGAACCTGTGGGTGTGGTTTCCCGAGTGTTTTTCACAGGGGAAAAGTTAAATAGAGACAACAGCTTACGGATGTGTAGTGCTTGCTTGAGTGTAACATGCAAATACAGCTACACACAGCCAGTCCTCCTCCTTCATTCAGCGCAATGCAGAGGCTCTATGTGTGTGTGTGTGTTTGTGTGTGTGTGTGCCTTCTCCGAGCTTTCTGCCAGTCAGCCGAGATTCACTGCCAGGGCTCAGCAGCCATACCAATGAGGCTACCTCGCGTTAGCACCACGCCATAGCCATACTAGTGAAGGCGGTGTTAAACTGCGGCTCACCAGCTTCATAAATAAGGCTAATTTGTATTTGCACTACACCCCTGTTATACCGGTGGGACCAGAGTTGGCATTTGCCAGAACTGAGTGGGAATGTAAATGCATCTAACATGCAACCGGCAGAGTGCCAGTTACATACTAATGCAGCTAGCTCTGATGTTTGATTGTTGTTATAAGTGTCTGACAACGTTATAGATATTCCTACTGAGACAGACCTTTTTATCAAAGAGTAAAATCCTTGAACACAGGAGCTGCTGGAATACTGTTGTTAGTTAGTTTGTGTTATTGAGTGGTACTTTTTCTTATATAAATGATCTGAATACTTCTTCCACCACTGAAAATCACACAATAACACAAAGAAACTAACAGATCAAGGCAGCGATATATAAGCAGCTCCTGCGTTCTGCTCGGTAAAATTCCTGTTTTTGTCAATGGAGTCTGGTAGAGATATATAGTGATGTTTCTGGTTCAATAAAACAAAAACCTACTTTTTCAGCCTGGCTTTTGATTAAGTGTGGTTCATAGACATTTCTTATCTTTTATTTATTTATTTTATTTGTGTTCATTTTATTGTATTTTATTTATCTGCTTAAATCTATTTAAGTTTGTTTGCTTGATTGATCAATTATTATTGATTATTAACTGATTAACTTAATTTCCCTGAGGGAGTCATCCCAAAGGGATCAATAAAGTCTAGTCTAAGTCTTATTGCAGTTCTGTTTTTGCTTAACATGTCTGTCCCTCCTTCTCTCCTCAGGTATATCAGAGTGTGTGTCATCCCGTCGCAGGAAGTGTGCGAGGCCAGGTGCGGCGGTCAGTCCGTCGAAATCGGCCTACATCAGACAACACCGCATCGAGAACAACTGGAGGAAGGGGGACACACGAGAACCCATGGTACGCACTAACACACACACTGTGACTCGGGCCGACCGGCGTTTATTTGATGTGTAAACATGAGCTGAGTGTAGTCGCATCTTCTCGTCTGTAGGTGCTGAAAGGTCACGACGATCACGTGATCACCTGTCTGCAGTTCAGCGGTGACCTGATCGTCAGCGGATCGGACGACAACACACTCCAAGTCTGGTCGGCCATCACTGGCAAGGTAGGACGATGAGTGTGTGTGTGTGTGTGTGTGTGTGTGTTTCAGCAGTGACAGACATATTGATTATGTAAATTATGATTTTCTGCTGCTTCAGCTGGAACCACAAAAAAGTCAAAGGGGGATTCTGTTTGCTTGTGTTACTCACGTTGTGAGGATGACTTCATAAAGCCACGTCCTTCATAATGTAAAAGTTAAGTTGGGTGAGGACAGGCTGCACTGATTACTCGTTTGATCAATTTGTTGATTGAGCGAAAATCTGTTAATCATTTTAGTAGGGCTGCAAGAATGCTATCGATCGACAATAAAAAAGGCAAATACTTAATGAACATTTGAAGACATCAGCTTGATAGTTTAATTTAGTTTGCCACCTGACATTTTAAAGACAAAACAATAAATCGATAATGACAATGACCTGGTTGGTTGTAGATTTCTGAAAAATGCGCTGTGTGCCGCCGGGTCGGTGTGTGTTACCTTTAAAAAGTGCTCTGCTTCATGTTGAGTGTTAATTGAGCATATTAAATACAATGGTTATATGGGCAGTGTGACTTAAGAGGATATTATGAAGCTTATATGTCTGAATAGAAAGAATGCAGCAGGTAGAGCAGAATAGAAATGGAGGCAGGTGGACTAGTTGTGTTAGTCAGAGATTGGTAATGATTTAAACACTGTCTAGCACAAACAGAGAGACAGACTGGAACAGAGACGACATTTGAATCCACATCCTACATGTGTTAAGGTGATTTGATTCAGGGGTTTGTATAAGACTCTCTTAACGTTTTGTAGTAGTCGCAGCCCTTCCTGTCATTCATGGAAGCATCACCAATTTTACATCACGTCATCGCCGTATTTTTTGCCTCAGAGATCACATTGGGACATAGATAATCCTATCGTTTCACACTGAAGGAACAGAAATTGTTTCTTTGTTTAAAGGAATTGAATTATTCATCACTTTTGAGACAGGTCTAAATACACAGTACCCACAAGCCTCAGGCGCTGAGTCAATTTCAGTTCAACCCAGTGATTGGATGCTGCTTCTTACAGAAATGCACTAGAATTAAATGATTAACGTCCATGAGGTTTTAATGTGCAAACTTCAGCTTTTTATCAAAGAACTTTATTTTAATATAACTTTTCTTGAGTCAGAATGTATCGCTGGTGAAAAATGTTCAATATAATTTTATTTATATGCAACAAGCATAAAATATTTCAGAATGAAGTATATGCATTGTATTAGGTTTTTTTAGAAGTTGATTTATCATTCTAATTGTTTTTCTACCTCAGATTTGTTTTCTGGAAAATGGTAAAAGTTTGTCATGTTCTGACCACAAAGAAAAGTTTAAAACCACAGTGTCCTGCAGATTGCTGTCTGTTTCCTCAGGGTAAAAAAATCTGCCTTTAAACTTTTAAAGAAATAAAAGATTTCACATTTATTGTGATGATTATCAATCTGAAAATGTCTATTATGATACTTGTTGTTGCAGCCTTGTCGAGACTCATCAGATAAAATCCTGGCCTACAGACAGGGCGGAGATCTGTAAACCTCAGCCACGACCTCTTATCATTTAAAGAACCTTATCTCTACAAGTATAATGTTGTATGTCAACTCGACAAAAAATAGAATCACCACCACTGATTCAGTGTCTCTATCTGGTTTTCGGTAGAACATTCTTTAGCGGACACACCTGCTCTCCTCCTTCCTAGACCTGCCACGTAAGAGAGAGAGAGAGAGAGAGAGTGTGTGTGTGTGTGTGTATAATGTGTGTGTGTGTGTGTGTGTCTGCGCGTGCAGGGAAGTCTTCTTGCTCCTGCAAGAAAAAAGCTACACACACACCTATCTATTACCACAGGGGCCAGTGTGTTTCCTCTGTCTGTATTAAAACTTAACGTACAGTACACTTTTTCCTGTACTACTATCTGTTTCTGTACGAGCTGATCACACAGTAACGATGATGTTAACTTTGTAATTACGCTCTGATTGTCTTCCATTATAGCAGTTGCAAGGCAAAAGTTTTCCTCTGTTGCTATTGGCAACCACACCTAACACCTTCAAGGTGAAGTGCATTCTTTAAAACAAGTATCGCTTCAAAGGGCAGCTGTGAAAGTGGAACAAATGCGACACACACACAGCGTGTTAACAAGGGCAGAGCATGTAGAAAATAGCAGGAAAACAATCTTTTTCTAGAAAACTTTCAGATTCCTTAAGCAACATTTAACTGTGGAATTGAATCAACAGCGTTCGCTCTACGAATTTGTTACTTATGGTTTTATTTTTTCGTGTGTTTAATAAATGAATACAACACTAAACATGATTTTTATAACATAGCTATACTGGATTAAACTAGATTGACCGGTAATTGATAATGTTTCTTGATTAGTAAACTTTTGATGAATGTTGCTGTGTCGTGACATTATATTAAAGTCACAATGTAAAGTACCAAACTGACATTATATAGAAAAATGTTTTAAAGTATCAAAAGTAAGTACAATGGCAGGAATTTAAAGATATAAAGTAGATATGTAGAGTCCAAAACAATGACATCACTATAACATCATCAAGTTATTCTTGCAGACTTGACCAAAACTCTACTTTGAGAGCAGTTTCAGAGGACGTGAAGTGACTGGTCTTTATCATGAGATTGATGGAATGTTCCTTTAAAGAATTCATGACAAACTGTTCATTAACATCCTGCTGTGATCTCTCTCTCTCTCTCTCTCTCTCTCTCTGTCTCTCTCTCTCTCTGTCTCTCGCTCCAGTGTCTGCGCAGCCAGGTCACACTGGTGGGTGGTGCAGTCAGATGGCGGTCGCCCACGATGATCAGCTCACGGACAGGACATAAGCCAGCCAGATGCCGAGAGGCGGAGGTGTGTCCACGCTGTGCGGACTGCGTCCACTGTGCGCTGCGCCATCTCCACGACGTGCTCAGTTCCCACTTTCTCTCTGTCTCTGACACGCACAGTTCGAACACTTGCTCCATCGTCTCCCATGACAACCATAAAAGATTTGTATACTCATACTGTACACCTCTTCTTCCCCGTGCCTGCACTGACTATCCATCCTCATAGTAACACGACATTACTTAAATATACAGTAGTTTATTTTATTGTACATACACCTAAAATTCACACCACAGCCAACAACACACACAAACACAACACATTTGGAAATTTGTACACACTTTATTCCCATACACAAAAAACACAGTGCAGTCACACACACACATAGAAACACATAATAAACTCTACATTGACTGCACACACACATCTATGCAGTACATGGACACAGGCACAAACTGTTTGAACACTTTCCACACTGCACACATTTACATACTAAACACAAACACATTTACGACTGCAAATACATACATAGATAAATAAACACTAAAACGCACAGAAGGCACCAGATACTATGAAACTGGGTCACTACAGTGTAGTGATGTAACTATCTCTCTCCCTCTCAGGGTGGTCGCCGGGCTCGGGACCGCGACACTTTCTGTGGGTCCGGGGCGTGTCGGCGGGGTAGCTGTGAGCACGTGCTGGCCAGACCCGCGTGGCGGGTGCGGCGTTCAATCGGTGGCGCGGCGTGAGGTGACCGGGCGGCCTACGACTTCGCGGGTGGTGTGGGGCCGAGGCGGGCGTGCACACACACACTGCAGGGACACACCAGCAAGTGTGCCGCTACAGGTAAACACACACAATGAGTATAAACAGGATCCTCAGCAGCAGGAAAATGGTTTTGTGATGGAAAAGAATTGTGTCAGCGAAGATAGGGTTTTGCTTCTGAGAAGACTTGCACTTCCTTGGAAACGTAGACCTAAATCAACATAAATTACTTTTAAGAATGATTAAGTCGGCTCCAAACCTTTTGAATCGCTGCCCAGATCTCGAATTTGTTCAAAATAAGTTGTGATGTTGTGTTTGTTGGTGGCTGTTCCCATGGATGGAATAAATAATCAGAATTCTTAGGTGACTACTGAAAAATAAGCGATAAGTATTTATTAATATGATTAATGTTATCTATTCCACGCCACTATACTGAGGATTTTTTCAGATTTTAACTTTGGTCTCTCTCTTTGCAGTTTTGATGGCGTATTTGTGGTGACGGTTGGACACTTCAATCAGGTCTGAGGGACGCAGGTGGCAGTTTTATTGTTGTAACATTTAGCGCCATTTATATCAGTGAGGGACATGGGTGTTAAGATTTTCATTGAACTGAATTAAATGAATGTTCCAGAGCAAAATAATTCCCTAATAAGCTACATTAAAACCAATTTCGAATAAATTTACTCAAATCAAAATAAAAGTAAATGTAAAACAGATTAAGATTAAATTACAGCATAAAATAGATCAAACTTCATCCAATTTTAATTAAAGCAGCAAATTTCCTTTCTTTGGCCCTAGTAAACATTTATTCATTTAACCTTACAAAAGGTTACAAGGTTTCTTTACAAGCATAAGACATAGTAGTAAAACAATACAAGACTATATTCATGCTCCTCTCCAGGTGGATGTGTCCACGCATTGACCCGGCCACAATGTCGTGACCAGTGGCGCTGGGCTGCGAGACATCCTGAGGTCTCGAGGCGCCCGACTCGGTCCGGTGGGACATCGGGCGGACAGTGTCTCCACACACACCAGGTGAGCCGGGGAATAATGTTAAGTCCCTCTGAAGTTTTTATCTGTCGAGGAGAAAAGCGATGGGAGTAGTGTGAAGGTGAAGTCGGTTGTGTCCATCTTTGTTATTGTCAAGTCAGAACTAAAAATGCAAGCATCTGTTTTCCTCTGGAAAAGGAAACATGGGAGAAAGAGGGATGAAGGAAAGGAGGGACAAACCAGTAGAAAGTGAAGAAGGAGAAAAAGGCGTAGAAAAGCGAAGTTGGTATGTACAGTACATACATACAGATGTCAGAGGTCACTGTGTGTTGGCGCTTCAATGATGATGTCTGTCTTAGGTCCTAACAAGCACCAGTCGGCGTGCCTGCAGTTCTGCCGAGGTCTCACCGAGGTCCTGTCCAGCTCTGGCAGGTGGGACAGTCAAACTGTGGGACCTGAGGACAGGAGCCTAGCTGAGAGGCATGGTGGCGCTGCAGAGCAGAGGATCAGGTGAGGACGTTGCACCAACATCGCAGTGCATACTATGCACCATGACGTTTTTGACATTTTGGCGTCCTTTTATACTGTGACATTTTTGACATTTGGCGCCATACTATACTAAACATTTTTGACATTTTGTGACCGTTTTTGACAACATACTATACTATGACATTTTTTGACATTTTTTGACCGTTTTTGACAACATACTATACTATGACTTGACCATTTTTGACCGTTTTTGACAACATACTATACTATGACATTTTTTGACATTTTTGACGTTTTTGACAACATACTATACTATGACATTTTTTGACAATTTTTGACCGTTTTTGACGCCATATACTATGTTTTGACATTTTTGGCCGTTTAGCGCCATACTATACTATGACATTTTGGCCCGTTTTTTGACACCCCATACTATACTATATGAAATTTTGACGGCGTTTTTGGCGCCATACTATATGACATTTTGACCATTTTTGACGTTTTTTGACGCCGCTTTTATACTATGACTGTTTTGACATTTTTGACGGCCGTTTTTTGCGCCACTTACTATACTATGACATTTTTTGACCATTTTTGGCCATTTTGGCGCCATACTACTTACTATGACATTTTGACATTTTTGACCGTTTTAGCTTTCTTCTATGACATTTTTGACGTTTTTGACAACATACTATACTATGACATTTTGTGGCCGTTTTGACACCATACTATACTATGACATTTTTTGGGCGTTTTTGACGCCCGCCACTATGACTTGTTTTGGCTTGTTTTGACTATTTCTAGCTATACTACGGCGACGGCACGACAACATACTATACTATGACATTTTGACCGTTTTTGATATTTTGGCGCCATACTATACTATGACATTTTTGTTTTGACCATTTTGGCCATACTATACTTGACATTTTTGACCCGTTTTTGGCCTTCGCTATACTACTGTGCAGCATTTTGACCGTTTTTGGCGCCATATATACTATGACATTTTTGACGTTTGCGGCAACATACTATACTATGACATTTTTTGACCGTTTTTGACACCATACTATACTATGACATTTTTTGACCGTTTTTGACACGATACTATGACATTTTTTGACATTTTTTGACTATTTCTGACGCCATACTATACTATGACATTTTTTGACATTTTTGACAACATACTATACTATGACATTTTTTGACCGTTTTTGACCATTTTTGACGCCATACTATACTATGTTTTGACATTTTTGACCACCATTTTGGCATACTATACTGCTGACATTTTTGACCCGTTTTGACATGTACTATACTGTAACTTGTTTTGACATTTTTTGGCCGTTTTTGGCCTTATACTATACTATGACATTTTGACCGTTTTGACACCATACTATACTGACTTTGTTTTTGTTATTTTGACCGTTTTGGCGTATACTATACGCATTTTGACCATTTTTTGACCGTTTTGACGCCATACTAACTACTTATTGTTTTTGACATTTTTGACGTTTTAGCGCCATACTATACTATGACATTTTTGACCATTTTTGACCGTTTTTGACGCCATACTATACTATGACATTTTTTGACATTTTTTGACCGTTTTTGACGCCATACTATACTATGACATTTTGTGACCGTTTTTGACAACATACTATACTATGACATTTTTTGACCGTTTTTGACACCATACTATACTACTGACATTTTGACCGTTTTAACGCCATACTATGACATTTTTGACATTTTTGACTATTTCTAGCGCCATACTATACTGCCAACATTTTTGACAACATACTATACTATGACATTTTTTGACCGTTTTTGACCATTTTTGGCGCCATACTATACTATGACATTTTTTGACATTTTTTGACAGTTTTTGACGCCATATACTATACTATGACATTTTTAGCCGTTTTGACACCATACTATACTACCAACATTTTTAGCGCCATGCTCCTATGACATTTTTGACCCGTTTTTGACCATTTTTGGCGCCATACTATACTGTGACATTTTTGACATTTTTTGACCATTTGGCATACTTTTTATACTATGACGTTTTGACGATTTTTGACGCCATACTATACTATGACATTTTTTGACATTTTTGACCATTTTAGCGCCGCACTTTTATACCTGACATTTTGACCATTTTGACACCATACTATACTATGACATTTTGTTGACCGTTTTGGCGCCATATATACTTGGCATTTTGACGGCCGTTTTGGCGCCATACTATACTATGACATTTTTGACGTTTTGACCATTTTGGCGCCATACTGTCACTATGACATTTTTGACCATTTTGGCCTTCATACTATACTATGACATTTTGGACCGTTTTGACCATTTTTGGCTTATACTATACTATGACATTTTTGACATTTTTTTACAGTTTTAGCCATACTATACGCGGCATTTTGGCCATTTTGACGTTTTTTAGCGTATACTATACTATGACATTTTGACCATTTTGACACCATACTATACTATAACTTGTTTTTTGGCCGTTTTTGGCATATACTATACTATGACATTTTTTGACATTTTGACAACACTTTTATACTGCTGCGACATTTTGGACGTTTTGACCATTTTTGGCATGTATATACTATGACATTTTTTTGACAGTTTTGACGCCATACTATACTGCAACATTTTTGACATTTTTTGACCATTTTGGCCTTCATACTATACAACATTTTGACGTTTTGACACCATACTATACTATGACATTTTTGACGTTTTTTGACCATTTTGGCGCCATACTATACTATATTTTTGACCATTTTTGACACCATACTATACTATGACATTTTTTGACGGCCGTTTGTGTATACTATACTATGACATTTTTTGACATTTTGACCGTTTTTAACCATACTATACTATGACATTTTGACATTTTTTGACCGTTTTGGCCATACTATACTATGACATTTTTTTGACCATTTTGACCGTTTTTTGACATACTATATGACATTTTGACATTTTTGGCCGTTTTGGCCTTATACTATACTATGACATTTTTGACCGTTTTTGACAACATACTATACTATGACATTTTTGACCGTTTTGACACTTATACTATACTATGACATTTTTGAGGTTTTGGGCCTTTTGCATTTTGACATTTGATATTTCTGGCCTTCCATACTATACTATGACATTTTTGACATTTTGTACGTTTGGCCTTCATACTATACTATGACATTTTTGACCATTTTTGGCCGTTTTTGGCGCCCTTACTATACTATGACATTTTTGACCATTTTGACGTTTTTGGCGCCATACTATACTATGACATTTTTGACCGTTTTGACAACATACTATACTATGACATTTTTGTGACATTTTTGTGATTTTGACGCCATACTACTACTATTTTTGACGTTTTGACCATTTTTGACAACATACTATACTATGACATTTTTTGACTGTTTTTGGCATTTTTGGACTGAAATTTTATGTTTTAGCTAGAGGCCACTTGTAGCCGGAGGTATTATTTTTAGCCAGTTGTAGCCAGAGGTTAGGGTTAGGGTTGTGGCTTTTAGCCACTTGTAGCCAGAGGCTAGGGCTAGGGTTAGGGTTAGGGTTGTGGCTTTTAGCCACTTGTAGTCAGAGGCTAGGGCTAGGGTTAGGGTTAGGGTTGTGGCTTTCAGCCACTTGTAGTCAGAGGCTAGGGTTAGGGTTGTGGCTTTTAGCCACTTGAGGCTAGGGCTAGGGCTAGGGCTAGGGCTAGGGTTAGGGTTAGGGTTGTGGCTTTGAGCCACTTGTAGTCAGAGGCTAGGGCTAGGTTAGGGTTGTGGCTTTTAGCCACTTGTAGTCAGAGGCTAGCGCTAGGGTTAGGGTTAGGGTTAGGCTGCAAGTAGTAGAGACTATTTGGCATTTCCGCATTACAAAATCATTTTTGTGATGTTAATTCGAAAATAGAGAAACCCAACTCAAAAGTTAAGTTACAAAACTTTATTGATTCTGTTCCAGGCAAGATTTAGCAACCACAGCAAGTGAGAGGTGTTTGATCACTTGGAGACACTTTGTTCTTTTCTCTCACCCCACATATGAGGATATTCTTATCAAAAGCTCATACATCTTTAAACATCTCTAAACATCAAACTACTTCTGTTGTCCTCTTCAGGTGATGCGGTCTTCTCCTCCACCACCTATAGAGATAGAACATGTTAGTCACAGAAACTGTCCAAAGCCTCAAGTGAAATATTTTGGCTACTTTCGACCTCTTACTATACTATGACATTTTTTGACATTTTTTGACCATTTTTGACGCCATACTATACTATGACATTTTTTGACATTTTTGACCATTTTGACATACTATGCCTATGACATTTTTGACATTTTGCGTGGCCATTTTGGCCTTCATATATACTATGACTTGTTTTTGACCATTTTTTTGACAACATACTATACTATGACATTTTTGACGTTTTTGACACCATACTATGCTACCGACATTTTTTGATGACCGTTTTTGGCGCCATACTATGCTGGCATTTTTGACCGTTTTTTGACAACATACTATACTATGACATTTTGACATTTTGACGGTTTGACACTATACTATGACATTTTTTGACCGTTTTTTGACCATTTTTGACAACTTATACTATGACATTTTGGTGTTTTTGACAACGCTATACTATGACATTTTGACATTTTGGCCGTTTTGACACCATACTATACTATGACATTTTTGACCGTTTTGGCGCCATACTATACTTTGGCATTTTGACGTTTTTATTACCGCCATACTATGACATTTTTGGCCATACTATACTATGACATTTTTTGACTTGTTTTGACAGTTACAGCGCCATACTCTACTATGACATTTTTGACCGTTTTTGTTACTTTTATACTATGACATTTTTGACCGTTTTGACCATTTTTTGGCGCTTCGCCGCTATACTATGACATTTTGACCGTTTTTGGCGATAATACTATGCTATGACATTTTTGACATTTTATTTTTTTATTATGCACTTTTATACTATGACATTTTTTTGACCGTTTTGACACCATACTATACTATGACATTTTTGACCGTTTTGACAACATACTATACTATATGACATTTTGACCGTTTTAGCGCCATACTATACTATGACATTTTTTTTGACCGTTTTTTTGACGCCATACTATACCTATGACATTTTTTTGACCATTTTTGGCGATAATACTATACTATGACATTTTTTTGACATTTTTGTGTTTTTGACGCCCATACTATACTACCAACATTTTTTGACCGTTTTTGACAACATATACCTATTGCAGCATTTTCACATTTTTTTGACCGTTTTTGGCCATTTTTGATGCCATACTATACTATGACATTTTGACCATTTCATTGTCATACTATACTATGACATTTTTGACGATAATACTATACTATGACCTTTTTTTAACCGTTTTTGACGCCATACTATGACATTTTTTGACCGTTTTTGACGCCATATTATATTATGACCTTTTTTGACTACTTTCGACACCTAACTATATTATGACATTTTTTGACATTTTTGACGTTTTGGCGATAATACTATACTATGACATTTGTGTTTTCATTGTCATACTATACTATGACATTTTTGATGACGATTTTTGACACCATACTATACTATGACATTTTTTTTGACATTTTTTGACCATTTTTTGGCCTTCATACTACTATGACATTTTTGACCATTTTTTTGACAACAACTTTATACATGACATTTTGACCGTTTTGACGCCATACTATACTACATTTTTGACGTTTTGACCATTTTGACGCCATACTATACTATGACATTTTTTGACAGTTTTTGACGCCATACTATACTATGACATTTTTTGACATTTTTTGACCATTTTTGACGCCATACTATACTATGACATTTTTTGACCATTTTTGACAACATACTATACTATGACATTTTTTGACATTTTTTGACCGTTTTTGACACCATACTATACTATGACATTTTTTGACCTTTTTTGGCGCCGCCTGTACTACCAGCATTTTTTGACGGTTTTTGGCGCCGCCTGCCACTATGACATTTTTGACCATTTTGACAACATACTATACTATGACATTTTTGACCCGTTTTTTAGCGCCATACGCTATGACATTTTTGACCGTTTGGCCATTTTGACGCCATACTATGCTATGACATTTTTGACAGTTTTGGCGGCCATACCTGCCATGACATTTTTGACCATTTTGTGATAATACTATACTATGACATTTTTGTTGTTTTTTGACTGTTTTGGCGCTTTTATACTATGACATTTTTTTGGCCGTTTTGACAACATACATATTATGACATTTTTCATTTTTGACCGTTTTGGCCATTTTGATGCCATACGCTACTATGACATTTTTGACCATTTTCATTGTCATACTATACTATGACATTTTGGCAGTAATACTATACTGCAAGCCTTTTTGCCGTTTTTGGCCATACTATGACATTTTTGACACGTTTTGGCCATATTATATTATGACCTTTTGACTACTTCGACACCTAACTATATTATGACATTTTTGACATTTTTGACCGTTTTGATAATACTATACTAACGTTTTGACCATTTTCATTGTACTACTATACTATGACATTTTTGACAGTTTTAATGTACTATACTATGACATTTTTGACATTTTTTGACCATTTTTGACGCCATACTATACTATGACATTTTTGACCATTTTGACAACATACTATACTATGACATTTTTGACGTTTTGTATACTATACTGACATTTTTGACCGTTTTGACCATTTTGGCGCCATACCCCATACTATGACATTTTTGACAGTTTTGGCCATACTATACTAGCATTTTGTATTTTTGACCATTTTGGCGTATACTATACTATGACATTTTTGACCATTTTGACAACATACTATACTATGACATTTTGACATTTTGAGGCCATTTTTGACATACTATACTATGACATTTTTGACCCGTTTTGGCGCCATACTATACTATGACATTTTTGACCGTTTTGTGTTTGGCGCCATACTATGCTATGACGTTTTGACAGTTTTGGCGCCATACTATATATGACATTTTTGACATTTTGACCGACACGGCGCCATACTATGACATTTTGACCATTTTGACAGCATACTATACTATGACGATTTTTGACGTTTTGACGACACCATACTATACTATGACATTTTGTTGACGGGTTTTGCAGCGTATACTATACTATGACATTTTTTGACCGTTTTTGATGCCATACTATACTATGACATTTTTTGGCGTCCTTCTCTACTATGACATTTTTTGACGATTTTTGACGCCATACTATACTATGACATTTTTGGACCGTTTTTGACCATTTTTGACGCCATACTATACTATGACATTTTTTGACGTTTTTGACGCCATACTATACTATGACATTTTTTGACCATTTTTGACGATAATACTATACTATGACATTTTTTGACATTTTTTGACTGTTTTTGACGCCATACTATACTATGACATTTTTTGACCGTTTTTGACACCATACTATACTATGACATTTTGTTTTTTGACAACATACTATGCCCATATTTTTGACTGCGTTTTGTGATAATACTATACTATGACATTTTGACGTTTTGGCATATTATATTATGACCTTTTGACCATTTTAGCGATAATACTATACTATGACATTTTTTGACTGTTTGGCCATATGCCATACTATGACATTTTTGACCGTTTTGACAACATATATATTATGACATTTTTCATTTTTGTGCGTTTTTGGCCATTTTGATGTATACTATACTATGACATTTTCATTGTCATACTATACTATGACATTTTTGTCGATAATACTATACTATGACCTTTTTTTAACCGTTTTTGGCATCATACTATGACATTTTTTGACCGTTTTTGACGCCATATTATATTATGACCTTTTTTGACTACTTTCGACACCTAACTATATTATGACATTTTTTGACATTTTTTGACCGTTTTTGACGATAATACTATACTATGACATTTTTTGACCATTTTCATTGTCATACTATACTATGACATTTTTTCACGTTTTTTGATGCTATACTATACTATGACATTTTTTGACCGTTTTTGACAACATACTATACTATGACATTTTTTGACCATTTTTGACGCCATATTATGACCTTTTTTGACTACTTTCGACGCCTAACTATATTATGACATTTTTTTACCATTTTTGACGCCATACTATATTATGACATTTTTTCACATTTTTTGACCGTTTTTGGCCATTTTTGATGCCATACTATACTATGACATTTTTTGACCATTTTCATTGTCATACTATACTATGACATTTTTGACAATAATACTATACTATGACATTTTTTGACCGTTTTTGACGCCATACTATACTATGACATTTTTTGGCCATTTTTGATGGCATACTATACTATGACATTTTTTGACCATTTTCATTGTCATACTATACTGACATTTTTTGACCATTTTCATTGTCATACTATACTATGACCTTTTTTGACTACTTTCGACGCCTAACTATATTATGACATTTTTGGACCAGTTTTGACACCATCCTACAGTATGACATTTTTTGAGTATTTTCAACGCCATACTATACTGACATTTTTTGACCAATTTTGACACCATCCTACAGTATGACATTTTTTGAATATTTTTGACGACATACTATACTAAGACATTTTTTGACCGTTTTTGACGCCATACTATATTATGACATTTTTTCTACTATTATTGATGACTTACTGGCTAAAACTCAACGTCCTTTGGCTAAAAGTCGACATCTTCTGACTAAAACCAAAGCACCTCAGCCTAAAAGTCAATGTTTTGTGGCTAAAACTGAACCACCACAGGCCAAAATGTATAGAGACTACAGTCATCTATGAACGATTCACGCTGTCGACTTACCTGATATCTGAATCTAAACCAATCACACGTCTTCCTTTCTCAACAGGTGGTGTGGTGTGGCGAATCAGAGCGTCCGACACTCGGCTGGTGTGCGCCGCTGGCAGTAGGAATGGGACAGAGGAAACCAAACTGCTGGTGTTGGACTTTGACCTGGATGACAAGAAGAAAGAGACAGAGTGACGGGATGAGAACGTGATGTCATCAAGTTGAGACAAAGGACTGGAGTTTATTCTTTCAAGGAAAAGCTTTGTTAACTTTCACACTCTTGACTTTTTTTTAGACCAAAGTCATGGCTGGATCCATTTTTTTCCGACATTCAGTCAGACAGGTATGAATGTTATAACGTCTTGATTGGCTAGTAGAGACAGATGGATGAAATATTGGAACCAATATTGATGGTTCCGAAAATTGGCTCGAAGAACTTGATTTGACAACTTCAACTTGACAAGAGCTGCAGTGACAAATGAATGTTTGATGCTTTGATGGACAAAAACACAGATGTAAATGGTTTCTACGACAAAGAGCGAATGTTTGATGAACAGAAAAAATGGCTTGTTGGAGAAGTTTGGACACATCTTAAGACGATGGATCCAAAACGATCAGAGGTCGAAATGATGATGATGGTTGAATGTAACCAATGGGGAGTCGAGGACATTGACTTTTACTGCTGCTAAACCAATGAGGACGTCGTTGTTTAAACCAACCAATCCAAATGTACCAAATCTTGATGGCTGGAGACTCACAAGCAACTTTTAGAGGCAATGGCTACAGGCAATGTTGCTTTGAGTTGAATGTGAACATACCTGATACCAACAGAACCTCATCTTTCAGTCAGTATTGTTTTCATACCAGCAGCCATTTTGTCGCAGTTGGTGTTTTTCCATTGCCTCTAAATGTCATAAACTTGGTGTGTCTCCGCCGTGCAGTACTGTAACATAGGTTGAGAGTTTGGAAAACAAACTGCTGGAGCTGTGTGTGAGCCATTAATTCAGTGGGTGAATTTTGGGGAATAGTTGTTGTTTTTCCATCCATAAAAGATGGAGGACTAAACTACAAATCAGTGTAATCCAGCCACAATCAGAGCCTCACATCTGCATCGGTCAAAACACTGTAAACCCTAGTCTTAATTCAAGCTTTACAGTTTTTTAAGTAAAAAACATTATTTTAAAGGCAGAGGACAATTACTGCACCAGGTTTACTTCACAGTAAATCACTTTCAAAGCTACACATGGAAAAAACCTCACTCTACATATTATTTCCTAATGATTATTCTTGCTATTTTATTATTAATCTGCCAACTATTTTCTCATTTAATCTGTTTTATTTGTTGAATGTCAGAAAACTACAAAAGGTCCAAGCTATAATTTCTAAGGCCAGCTATTTTTTCAGATTAATCGTTTAGTGTTTGAAACATCAGACATCTGTTAAAAGGGTTCGCAGAGTTGAACCTAATGTCTTCAAATTAAACTAAAATCAGCAAATCTCTTTGTAAGAGACTGAAATCTACAAATATTTGTCATTTTCTCACAATTTTTGCTTGAAAATCAATGAAATGATGAATCAATTAGCAAAATAATTGGTAATTATTAGGATTAACTGTTATAGCTTTACTTTTGTTTTTGAATTCAAACAATAACCTAAATCACAAAGATATTCAGTTTACAGTTGAGATGAAATCACAATTCACATTTGGAATTAATCCATGTAAAATTACTAAAACAATTAATTGATTAGTCAATTCATTGATCAATTTGCTAATCATTCTCACCTAGTTTCAGTCAAACTACAAAGTTAAAGTAAGAAAATTTTTTACTTAAGTTTTTACTCTTAACTGCTTTTGAAATTATTTCTCCACTGAAGCAATCTCCTAAACAACATTTTAGTCATACTGCATAAAATAATTAGTCACAGTTTAAGTTTGCAGCTGTGTTGCTCAAACCAAAAGTGAAGTAATGTCACATAATATCATTTTTCAGAATTATAAAGCTAAAGTAGTAGTTTGAAAAATAGCAAATGTTTCCCAGTTAAAGTTTCTCAATTGTGAGTATTTCCTGTTTTTCTTTATCATGTGAGTTCAGTAAATCAATAATTTCTGCACAACAAGCTATTTTAAGATGTTTTGTTGAGACTTTTCACTGTTTTCTGACATTTTATAAACCATATGATTAACCAAGTAAATTGAGGCAGATATAATTGATGCACTCCAACTCGTACAGCAGAGATGTCTCTGACCACAAGTAAAGTGGAGTGCAGAAATGTGAATATCTTGAAAAACTATGGCAGCAAAATAAAAAGCTACTGACTATCTTTAAATCTAAGTACACTGAATTTATAGCATTTAACTACTTAAAGACATCAGAATTTATGTGGTTTCAAATTTCCACAGGGCAATTTTACGATTTTTTTTGTTAAATGTCACAGTTTAGAGAAAAAAAAGAGTTTTATTTTGTTGCCTCTTTGCCTCCATACAACACCTCTGATTCATCACTCAGGAGATTTTAAGCTAAATCCTTCTCTAAAGGGTCACTTCACATGTTCTCAAATTATGAAATATTAAAAAAAGAAATAACAACTCCTCTGACCAGATATTAATCCGATAAGCCGTTGTTGCCAGGCAACACCTCCAGCCAGTCAGCAGAGCTTTGGGTGATATTTCCCCTGGCAACAGGTGGTATTTCAGGCGATAGTTTTTTTCCCAGGAAAGTTGACCTTTGCAGGTGTGAGGCTCTGCAGGGCTGACACTGTCCTCATCATGTAATCATGTAAATTACTGTAAATACAAAAGAGGATGTAAATATTCAGGTTTTTATAAGAAGAAGAAAACAGAAAATATTGTCACAGTGCAATGAGAGGAAAACAGGATGGATGGATGAAAATGGATCAATAAAGATGAGTTTTATAAAACGCTGAGAGGTTGACTTGTTCATTCTCACACAGTCACAGACGATTAAAGTTCTGTTGTTGGAGTTTTAACATCTGAAGCACAGTTATTAACAGTCATTTTTCATGTTCTCTCTGCAGGTATAGACTGTAAAACGTGTCAGGTGGAGATATGATGTGAAATAAGCTAAATTATCTTCCAACTGAAGAGGAAAACAAAACATAATTAGATGATCGGAAAATTTGGGACAGGTAAAGGTGGGAAACCAGTTAAATTTCTTGGCACTTTAATTTAATATTAAAGTTAATTAAATTGATTAAAATAGGCTGTTTAGTGTTTAACGATGATGGTAACTTAATAGTGTTACACATTATTTTACGGGTCTGTAATTTCCTCATAATTTCCTTGAAGTATCCTGGAAAGAATTGGCACGCGTCTTATTAATTAACATAACTGCTATTATAACCTTGGATATCCTTTAGTTGGTGCACAGATGAACGGGCGTGAAATTTGTTTTCAGAAAAGCATGCAATTAAACATGCATGAAAAATAGTATTTTCATTAATAAATTATTAATGAATGAATATTAATGTAGGTTTAAATGGAACCAGGCTTTCATGGATGACACAATTTTCTCTCCAATTAGTACCAAATCACACAGTTCTCTCCTGGAAGCCTCATAGGAAATCAGCAGAAGATTTCAGACCAGTAAAATTAAGTGTCAGAGAAACAATTAAACCAAAAAAAAAAAAAAAAAAAAACCTACTATGTGGTGGTAAAAGTGGTGCAGAGGAAGGAAACTACTGTCAACCACGACTGTGTGAGAAGCACCAGTGTATCTGTGTGAATGTAAATCAGAGTGAATGTCCCTGGAGAAATACAAGTTAAAAAGGGAAAAAAAAAAAAAAAACACTCACTCACTGCAGTCACACTCAACCGGTGTACATCCAGCCTGTTTGGCCCAGAAAAAACTGATGGGTTGGTTGCTGTGGTAACGATGCCGGCGGCAGCGCGACTAAGCGTCAGAGGCGATGGTGGTTTTCCACAAAAAAAGAGCTGCAAACGCTGTAGTTAACAGGAGAAACAGGGAGGTTCTGGGCTGATCTGCACAGAGAGAAAGAAAAAGAGAAACCTGTTGATGTCTGAACTCCAGATTTACAGAATCAACTCATCTTACTCCTGGAAACAAAAACAAATACATATATTTCCCAAAAGATGAACTGTTCCTTTGATGTTGTACTGAACTATATCAGCAGTTCAGTTGGTGTTACACAGAGGGAGCACACTAACCTGGAGGTTTACTTGTGTGAAATAAGCAACAACAATGATGTACAAAGACTTTGGTGTAGTAAAAGACCCTAAAACCTCTTCAAGAGTTAAAGTCACGGACACTAAAATAAAGTCCGAATATTTTTGTTAAGTTAGAACAGTTTTGTAAAGCATGGACATTTTTTCAAGACAGAGGATTGAGAGGTGAGAATTTACAAACTATATCTAGTAACAGATTACTTTGACTA